>JAJTUV010002209.1:0-172900 GCA_021653895.1 Mastomys natalensis | reverse complement strand
ATGCTCAGGGGCCCTTTGGCTCACTTTGAAGTAGAAAAAAGTTTCTCCTGCTGTGAGGGGCTAAGAGAAAAGGAACACACAGGGGCTGAGGGGTTTCTCCCAGCACCTGAGGATATACTTGCCGGCCACAGAGTACTGGGCATGATACTACAAGCCTGTCATCCAGCACCCACATGCAGCTCACAAACAACTGTAATTCCAGTCATAGAAGATCTGTGACCTCTTCTGCCTCCTTGTGTATCAGGCATGCACATGTATACAGACATCCTTGCAGTTAAAACTCCATACAGGGTAAATAAATGACTGACATCATCATAATTGATAGCTTCTTTCTCTGCTGGTGAAAAGAGCCAGTTCAAGCCAGATTAGATTGTATTAATGCAGATTTATTGGAAGCTGCTCTCGGTGAATTCACTGACCCCAAGGACCAAGTCACCATGGTACAAACACGTAGACAGGAAAAGGGGAGAGAGGCGTCTCCACTGAGAGCAGAGTCAGTCATCACCGTCTGTAGGTGACGTGGTCCCGTGTCTGTTAAAGAAAGAGAAAACAAAAACCTTGAAGATTTCACCAGTTAGTTTTAGAACTAATAAATGGTAAGGTTTCAGAACGTGAATCAGTGAACAAACCGTTTCATTTCTTTGTGCCAATAAAGACCGACCTGAGCTAGAGATGGCATTGTGTGCCTGTAGTCCTAACTTTGAGAAAGCTGAGGCAAGAGAATCTTGAGTTCAAATCCAGCCTTGGGTACATGGCAAGCTGTAGGCTAACCTTGCTTCATAATGAGAGTCTGTCAATACAACCACCCACCTACCATTTAGATGTCCATCTGGGCTCACCTGCATTGTTATGGCACTTAATTGAGGATCCATTCATGGCTTTCTGTGTAGTTTGGTCAGTGATTACAGTGATTATTTAGTCTAAATACAGTACTCCCTTTTCTCACCCCCCCCTTTATTAAAACTGATTTAGTTCACTGCAGGAAATCCATGGGCTGGGCAGTAACTAGAGTACTGCCTATGGCTGTATCTTTGTATCTGAAAACACAAACTTCTTGACAATGCTGTGGCTTTTAAATCTTTTTATTTTAATTTCTTTGTAGTCTCTTTGGTGCCATATACATGTTAGATGTTGAATAAATACTGTTTTACAAAGTATATTATTCCTTTTGAAAATGATTTAGTTCATATGATTAGAGTTTATTCGAGTGCCCTCTAAGGATTTTGGCATGGTGACTGTCCAGTGATATGGTTGGCTGTAGCAAAGCACCCTTCTCAGGAGGACTGGGGATTAGAGGAACTGTGTCGGGTGTCTGGCCTCAGTAAAGAGCTCTGGAGAGTAGCATCACTCCAGAAAAGTAGAAATGGCAGGAACCGGATTCCAGGTCTAGTTCAGGTGGAGAGAGAAGAGAAGGTGTCACAGTGTGAGCTCTGGTCCATGGGAATAAGGTGTGGTTTGCTGGGGAAGTGCAAAGGCTTGTATCCATTCATAGGGCACTCCTTACCCATACAGTAATCTCAGAAGCTATCAGAATCCATCACCGAGCCAGCAACTGGAATAACAAGACAGCAGTTGCTGCTGTTCCCATTTTCTTGTTTCGAGATTTCTTTCTAAGGCAGAGTTGGAGCTTCTCAAGGGAACGTTTTCATGTACATTTATGCTTTGGCATCAGGGGAGAGAGAGCATGGAGGAGAAGGGCAATATCAGTCTAAGACGTGGGTGTGGGCTGAGAGTTGTGCTCAGGTGTCTTTAGCAGTGGCCTCATGTAGGAGTTTGACTTCTAGAGTTGAAAGGGTTTCTGAGGAACTCCATGTTCTTTTAGTGAATGGCACCTAAGGTGAAGTACATTCCTGAGGTGCATGGGAGAGGAGAACAGGCTGATAAGGTAAAGCCACAGGCCACGAGGGTGGAGGACATCCCTACTGTACCAGGCACCAAGGGAGTGGATGGGTAAGTTCTAACTGAAGGACATTGATGATGGTGTGTGTGAGGTTCTCAGTCTACATCTGGGGCAGGAGTGGGGTTCCACTCACAGGTCATGACATGCACTTTGGCCTTAGCATGGGTCACGGCTATTTCATCATCATGTTTGCAACATCTCTGTAAAAAGGGATATCGTCTCTGTGCATCCAGTCTTCAGAGCAAGGAAGTGAAGTGCTGGGATAGTTATTGTGCTGGAATTCCTGGCTCTGAGCTGGAAAAATCTTAACCAGACTCAGGGGTAAGAGGTTCCATTCCCTTCCACACCCTCTTGGTTTTCTCTGCTTTGCTCTCCTGACTCAGTTTCTCCTTCTGGGACCTTGGTTCCTTAATCTTAAGGGTTTCTGAGGTCAAACTGTTTTTGTAAACTCTGCGCATCTAAAGAAGGATGGAGAACCAGGGACTGAACATTGTGATGTGTATGGTCTAAGGGAAGCCTGAGATGGCCCCAGCGTGGGGATGAGAGGAGCCTCACCTAGATGGGACTCTGGAAGCGAGGATGTAAAGACTCAGGATCTCACCCCATAGAAACAGCAACCATGCATGGAATTGGTTGTCTAACCCTAAAATTAGAACCAAAATATGACTTTAAAAAGTTATCACACGTCTGAGAACTCTGATGGTAAGTCATTAAAACTGGAGGCAAGTTTTGACATCGAGTTAAATAGGGCTGAGGACATGTTGCCCTAGTTTTCAGGTGTGTTTATGGAACATGGCCCCTTCCATTTGTTTGGTGGTGGGGTAGGAGAAGTGGGTGTTGTATTTCATGGCATGTTTCTGGAGGTCAGACATTGCTGGTTGCCACAGAAATTTATTTAAAAGGGGGCTGAGTGAGACAGAAAACAAGT
Source organism: Mastomys natalensis (assembly GCA_021653895.1). Classification (NCBI taxonomy): domain Eukaryota; kingdom Metazoa; phylum Chordata; class Mammalia; order Rodentia; family Muridae; genus Mastomys; species Mastomys natalensis. The sequence goes on along the minus strand of JAJTUV010002209.1, from coordinate 170,072 downwards.
CTTCTTATCAAAAGAGAGTGAACACTTATTATCTGGGAAAAAAAAAACAAGTTTATCTTTGAAAGAAAATTTGAAAGGTCGTGACTAGGAGATGCACATTCAGCTTGCCCCAAATGACATAATGTACTCTAGACATTCTTAGCCGAGGTTTAATTAGTTTGGGAAAAACAAAGTCACTAATCAAGGCATTTACTAAACACTGTTTTGAGGTCATAGGTAGGCAGATTGTGGCAAAGCAGGGAAACTAACGGGTTTAGATACTATCTGATGCCTTAGCTTTTGATGGGTGATCTGCTAAGAACACATATTATTGTTTTTGTTTTCCTTTCTATATTTAGTTATTTGCGTGTATGTTTGTGCATGCACAGGAACTCGTGTGTGTGTGTGTGTGTAGGGTGAGGGTCAGTCATTCTGTCCCTCCATGCTGTGGGTTCAGGGGATTGAACTCAGGTGGTCAGGCTTGGAAGCACCTTAACCTGCTGAGCCATTTCAGGGACCGTCAACTACAACTGAAGAATTGTATAGTCACCAGGTTATGAGCTCAGACATAGAGATGAGAGTGGCTTAAACCAAAAGAAACCCAAGATAGTTTGACTCTGGTCTGCAACAATTGTGTCTCTCCATAATCACAACTACAACTTACAATGCCAGGAATATTTTTGCTCACACAACTTTATCTGGACTGGGAAGTTCCTCGGTAGTAGAGTATCTGCCTAACATGGAGGAAGACCTACATTCACTCCCAGCACCAAAAAGAAGACAAAGTAAAAATTACTAACAAAATATCTTTTCTGTACTTAACTAGGAATCCATGATTTGTATAGGACACTTAAAGAAGATGCTGTAGGGAACCCACGCTGACCCCCTTACAGACCATCGTATTGTTTGAGAGAACTTTTGGGTGAATATTCTGAACTTTACTCATTCAGTGTGTGTGTGTGTGTGTGTGTGTCACAACTTTAGTTCCAGTACTGAGGAAGCAGAAAGAGGCAGGTGTCTGAATTTAAAGCAAACTGGATCTACATAGCAAACCAGGCAAGGCTGCAAAGTGAAACACTGTCTCGGGATTAATTAACTAATTTAAAAATAAAAGAACTTTCTCTTAAAGGCAGTAAAGAATGTTAATAAAAATCCAACATATCTTAGGGAAGTTCTGAAGCAGTAAAATGAGACTATTGACAGCAGAGTTGCCAGATACAGAGTACCAAGTTAAATCGGAATTTCAGAAAAATAAAGTGAATCTTAAAAGGAAATCAACGAACATCTCAGTACATCCCATAAAATTGTGGGGACATACACTATTTGTTATACATTTGCACATTTATCTGAATGGCCTATATTCTGATCTACTACAGACATCTAAGCCACTTGGTCAGTCATAAGGATGTCCATCCATGGCTCCAGGCTAGGGCCTGGAAAGTCTGTTTGACTCAGAGATGAACTAGGTGCCTATCTGTCCGAAGATGTAAAACAACATTCTCCAATTAATGTTATCAGAACAAAACAAATGTCTATCCCTTTACATTCCCTACACCAGCTTTTTCAAGGTACTCAAAATCCAGGAGAAAAGAAGAATTTTGCTTCAGGAATTATAACCTTTAAAAGAAAAAATCACTTTTAGCCAGGCAGTGGTGGTGATGCACACCTATAACCTCAAGTGCTTGGAAGGCAGAGGCAGGCAGATCTTTGAGTTCAAGGCCAGCCTGGTCTTCACAGTGAATTCCAGGACAGCTAGGGCTACACAGAGAAATCCTGTCTTGAAAAACAAACCAAACCAACAACACAAAAAAAAGCTAATTGCTCTGGAAATGTGTGACCTTTCTTACTAATGAGATAAGTGCAAAGGTTGTCATAATTATGGTTTTGATTAATTGAGTTGGCATTGTTTATAAAAGAAACTGGAACGTTATAGAGAATTAACTAAATTTTTGGGTCAAATTCACTTGGAGAATTGTTTGAGCTACTGGGACGCCCCCCTTCCCCTGGTATAGGAAATTACAGTCATTCAGAAATCTCAGTTGCAGTGCATATCATAGTGCACACCTGTAAAACACTTGGGGATGTTGAGGCAAGAAGATTATAAATTCAAGCCAATCTGGTCTTCATAGTGAGACCCTGTCAATAAAGAAAAGAAAATTAAAATGAAACCCTCAGTTTTCTACTTTGTTTCATTTGTGTATTCTTCAATTTATCCTATTTTTACCTGAAGTTTTTGTTTGTTTTATTGGTTCGTTTGGGAATTACTATCTTTTATTTTAGTTTAGTTTTGGGGTTTTTGTTTGTTTTTTGTTTGGCAGCAGGAGGGAGGAGGGGGGAGGGAGGGAAAGGGAGGGGAGGGGAGTGGGGGAGGCTGGGAGGTAGGGGTGTGGGAAAAAAACAATGTCTCAAGTAGCCCAGCTGGGTTCTAACGCCCAATGTAGCCAGGCAAGCCTTGAACTTCCTCCTTAAACTTCCCTCCCCTCCCTTCCAATGGGGTTACAGGGCCGCTCTACGCCCACCTCTTTTTTCAGGCTTTCTAGTTCAATGTTTTGTTCCTTTATCTTTGTTATCGCCATTCTTCTTATTCTTGGTTTGTTCTGATGTTCTTGACTGTGTTTCTCAAACTTGATACTTAGTTTATTTTCCCCCCAGTATGTTTGTTCTTGTAGTGCCAAGTTGACTGAACCCTGGGCCTCCTGCACTGTTTCTTATAAACCTTCTCAAAAGTTTAGATGTCCTGCTAAGCACCGATCGCTTTAACTGAGAATGGAGGGAGGTGTTGCTGCTTCAGGTGTCAGGCCTGGGGCACCCGATGTCTGTGTCTCCATCCAGGGAAGGACGGCAGAGAGAGAGATCAACAAACCCACGCCAAGATGGCAAGAGCGTCCTGGGCATACACGGCTGGGACAGATCACCGCGGCCGTTCTCACATACGTGCACACCAATTTACCATGCAGCCAGAGAAATACAAAGCAAACGCTACACACTAGATTCCCTAAGAAGCCACAGCCTGTTCCTACAATATGCCTCCACTGCCCCCTACTGGCCAGGCTTAATACCACACTCACGGCAACGGCTATGACCATTAACACACTGCTGGTTTTCAGAGGCACACATTTGGAGCAGAAAGTCATCAACCCATTCCTGGCCCAACACTGAAGGCCATTCTGATCTATACAATCAGAACTTGCCTCAGCCAACAATACCCCGTCTTCCCTCTACTCTCACACCGTAATCAACATAGAAGACCCGTGAGCTCAAAACCAGCTTAGTGGCAGATCCCAAGGGTTCAGTGCCCAACACTGGGCCCTCTGCTTAGATGCCAACCAAGCCCTCAGGTTTCTCAGTGCTTATGGACCCAGTACAACGGGAGTTCCTGCAGTCCCTGCAACCCATATCTCACCAGGTGCTTGAGCAGCTCCGCAGAACCCAGGAAATAACTTTCTTACATTGCTGCTTCATTATAGTCAGTGTTACAAAGGCCAAGTACTGGCCAAGTGTGCCTGTTAGCTTTTTGTCTACTAGACAGGCTATAGTCACCTGGGAAGAGGGGCTCAACTGGGAAAATGCCTCCATCGGATTGGCTTGTGGGCATGTGTGCAAGGCGTTTCTTGATTAATAATGGTGAGGGAGGGCCCTGAACACTCTCGGTAGTATCTCCGTGAGCACATGGACTCATCCTGCAAAAGCAAGCAAGCTGAGCAAGCTGTAGGCAGCAAGCCAGTAATTCGAGTTCCTCCAGGTTCCTAGCTTGAATTCCTGGTGTAGCTTCCATGGCTGACTGACTACAATGTGTAAGGTGAACAAACCTTTTCCCCACAATGCTTCTCATCATGGTGTTTATCAAACAACAGAGATGCAAACTAAGGTACATAGCATGGTGGCTCATGCCTGCATAATCTCAGCGCTCAGGAGGCTGAGGCAGAAGATCACAAGTTTGAGGCTACCCTGGCTACCTGGCATCTCAGAAAACCACGGTCTAAGGAATAGAGTATTTGCTAATCATGTGTAGGCTCTGAGTTTGATACCTGCACCACCAGAAAGAAAAGAAGGATAAAAATAGACAGAAAGGGGAAGGGATCTGTAGGCCTCTTCAGGTGTAGTAGGAACCAGAACATGTTCAGCTACCCAGAAACCCTCTGACCCTGATCCCTTCGGGATTTTATAGAGACTTCATCTCACAGATGTGATTCCTTCTAGACTGGGAGGGGAAGCCAACAAGGTCTATCTGTTCCGATTCCCCTTCCTCTCTCTAGGTAGCCTCTCTTCCTTCAGGTAGTGGGCAGTGCCCCACTGGATGGGGAGAGTCTATGATCTAGTGTTAAAAAGCATAGGTTAGAGAATTTGTTTTTCATTTATTGGTTTATTAATAGATTGGTAAAGAAAAACTGTAACCCAGGCTAGCACTGTAGTCCAGGCTAGCTCTGAACTTACTTATAGTGATCCTTTTGCCTCAGCCTCTGTAACTTTGGAATCACAAGTATGTGATTCTACCCATTCAGAGACATTTTCTTTAGGTCAGCTGTGCTAATTGACCAAAATTCCAGACAAAAACATTCAAAGGAAGGAAAGTTTCTTTGCCCTAGGAACTTCAGAGACATTTCAACCTGCCATGGTGGTCAGGAATGTGAGGTGGCAGCTTTTCCATGGCACCAACCAGGAAGCAGAACACTGGAACCTGGGGGAGGGGGTGCGGGGAGAGTAGGTGGTCCGGGGTGGAGGGTGGGGATGGGTGAGGGAGCATAACCTTCAAAGGCCAACCCCTAGTGGCCTACTTAGGCAGGCAGGCCTTAACACTCTTCAGCATTCAGCATTCAAAGCAGGCACCAATTGGAAACAGAATATTTAAGACAAGAGGCAGGAGGGGACCTTTTGGATTTCTCTGACTTTTGGATACCCACTTATGCTATGCCTGCAGAGCTATCCACTCTAATGTGTTCACTCTTTAGTCTGGTACTCCAGCTTCTCTTTGCACTACTTTCCTAGAACTCTGGGTGAAGATTGCTAGTGTCTACCAGTCTGACCCAGATCATCTGCCCCTTCTCCTTCCTCAGATTCCGTGTCAGTGTTTGCTCCACAGTGATCTCCCTACTTCTAAGGGCACCACCATTTCCCAAGCTCCTAGCTCTTGTCTTCATGTAGATATCCCTCAGACACTTCAGACTATATATTCTAAAAAGAAACTCCCAACCCCACCACATTTATCTCCTCTGCTTTATTAATGATTAAAATTCCCAACCCTTTGGGGCAAGAAACAAGCTCTATTCCCTCAATCTTTTTCTTATCCCTCTCAAAAAGTTGACAACCAAATCCTTTTCCTCCACTTACAGTCTAGAATCTTAAGTTATATGCTTAGCGGTTCTTTTGTTTTTACACAGGTTCTCTCTCATACAGTCCAGTCTGGCCTAGGACTTGCAGTGTAGCTAAAAGCTGGTGCTGAATCCTGATTTTCCTGCCTTTGTTCTTCAAGTGCTGGGACTCAGGCAACCACCACATCAAGATAATATTTTTTAAAACTACTCACCTTTAACCCCCAATGCTATCTCTAGTGAGATAGTGCTGTCTCTATCCTTTTCGAGTTGCTGTAATTATCACCACAAAATCAACCAGTCAAATAACGATACCACCCTATGACCTAACTCTCCTTACTGTATTTCTTGGTAAATATCCATCCTTCTCTTCTCCAGCCTTGTGTGTTCATTCCTGCCATGTAGCTTCTCCTAAACAAATCGGACCTGGGGTCAAATAAGACCTAGTAGCTTCTCCTAGACAAATAAGGTTCATTTGAGCACCACGACCTTGTTTTCAGGAACTGGGTGTTCCCTTTGTGTATCCTCAATCACAAATTTTAAAAAATCCCTCAATCAATGTGTTTTTAAATGAACTAATTATCTTACATTCTGGATTATTGTGTACTCAATAAAACATTAATCATAAAGTAAAATAAAATACGTCAGTAAAGAAATCTCTCCCTCCAAGTCATTTTGAACATTTTGGATTCTTATTTGTGGATATGTCTTTTTCGCATGTATGCACACGAGTGGCCCATGGAGAACAGAAAAGGGCAAGCATTGAATCAGCTGGAACTGGAGCTATGGGCAGTTATAAGCTGCCTGGTACAGGTACTGGTTGTTGAACTCTGGTCCTCTTCCAGAACAGCAAACTTCTGAGCCATCTCTCCAGCCCCCGACCCCAAACTTGCTTTTGATTGGAAATGGGAGTCAAGCAGTTGTTGCTGCCTGCCCTGATGTTCCCGTCATTTTCTCGGCCCTTTTCAACTTTTCAAGTTTCTTTCTAAGTGTGTGTGTGTGTGTGTGTGTGTGCCCGCACACATATGGAAAATTTATAGGAATCAGTTTGCTCCATTTTCCCTGTGGGTCTCTGGCGTCAAACTTGGGTCTCACTCAGGCTTGGTGACGAATACCTTTACCCACAGAACCACCTTGCTGGCTTCTTTCCAAGTGCTACTCAATGCTTATAGACTAGCAAGAGACGAGACACCTAGCAGAGGTCTTTCCTTCCTCTCCATGAGGTCTGTACCACATAAAACCTCTTATGGTAGGACTGGAGAGATGGCTCAGAGGTTAAGAGCACTGGCTGCTCTTCCAAAGGTCCTGAATTCAATTCCCAGCAACCACGTGGTGACTCATAAGATTGTAATGGGATCTGATGCCCTCTTCTGGTGTGTCTCAAGACAGCTACAGTGTACTCACATGCATAAAATAAAATAAATAAATGAAATAAAATCTTTTTTATAAACCCTATTTATGGGACACTAACGGGCAGATGAGCAGTGTGGTCTTGGTTGTTATAAACGGGAGCGCTACTCCTCAAGATTTCCATAGATATGACACTGAACATGAATCTCACCTAATAGAAAAGTCCTACGTATGTTGAAGTCAGTAAAGATTTGAGGCTAGATAGTATAAATTTGAAACTCAGTCTAAGTTCCTATATTTGGGACTTAGAAACTGTGCATAAGGGAAGAAGAGGAGAAAACTGACCTCTTAAAACTTACAGGAAATTCTCATCGTCATTGTCATAATGGAAATCCCCAGGTTTCTCAGAAGTACTTTTTCATAATTTTAATAAAAACCACTTGCCAGAGATTATTATGAAATTGAGGAAGCCTGAGATACAATTGCCCTAAATGGCAATGCCATGAACAACTGAGTTGTCATTACAGTGGTCACTAAGGACTTAGATTCTCTGTGTCTTTGAGGAGCTGACATTTCTAAAACTCCCGTGTCTCCTTCAAATTTATTTGTTGTTAATGTGTGTGTGTGTGTGTGTGTGTGTGTGTGTGTGTGTGTGTGTGTGTGTGTTTACTGCCTGTATGTCTGTGTACCACATTCATACCTGGTGTCTATCCAGGGCAGAACAGGGGACCAGATCTCTTGGAACTGGAGTACAGCTACAGGTAGTTGTAAACTGCCAAGAGGGTTCTAGAAATCGAACCCAGGACCTATGGAAGAGCAGCCAGCCAGTGTTCTTATCCACTGATCCATCTCTTCAGCCCTGAAGATTTATTTTCATTTTATTGTATGTGTGTGGGTGTTTTGCTTGCATGTATCACTCTGCAAACATGCATGCAGTGCCTGTGGAGGCCAGAAGAGGGAGTTGTATCCTCTGTGACTAGAGTGACAGTTGCTTTCTATGCTCAGTGGCATGCTGCCTCTTACCAGATAGATACTGATGAGCAGCTGGCATGTATAAAGTCAGGTTGTCTTGGTAAAAGGATTAAACTAGTATCAAGCATTCACTTTTACATAAAGTTTCAACAAACATTTATTAATTAATCAATGTGTGTCAGTTATTGGCACTGGAGACAGAAATTTAGCAAATTCAATTCTTACACTCAAAGACTTTATAACCCAGTTGGTAGTATAACATATCAACATTGGGGAATATGAAATAGAAATAGCCTTGAAATGCAAAGATGTGGCTCAAAGGGAAAACATCTGGGTTGGTAGGGAAGATGTCCTGAAGAAGGCTGTTTCTGAGGCAAATGGCTCAACAAATGGTCAAGAAACGCTTGCATCCAGCATGGCTCCACATCTGGAAGCACAACCATGAATGAGCCTACACAGAGGAGACAGCTTCGAGGAAGAACAGAAGTAAGCAGAGACAAGTCCACATTCGGGGAGTTAACGATATAAAATAAGTGAGTACAGATTAGAGGCCAGAAAAAAATCAAGCTCACTGTGTAATCTCTAAAACATGTGACTTGTTGAAATCCTGACTTCCTATACTGAAGAGCGGCTTCCCTGCATATCTGGGAAGAAAACTCAGAACCCCACAGCTCAGGGACCTCCCATGGAAAATATATACAAGTGTGTGCATGCAGGAATATGCATGTATATACAACACACACACACACACACACACACACACACACACCACAGCATCAGTCACTCACACTGGTCCCAGTCTTAACTCCCTATTTTGAAAGGACCCTTTCCTGAAAATTCCAATGCATGTAAAGGATTCTATGCAATCCCCATCTTCAAGAGCACATTTAAAATTTCTTCTGAACACAAAAAGAAAGCATGCACAAGGCCCCGGGTTGGAGCCCTAGCATCACATACAACGGAGGAGACTAGAGTTAATAACATAGATGATTGCGGTGGATAATATTGTCAGCTTGACAAAATCCAGAATCACAGAGGAGACAAACCTCTGACACACCTGTGAGGGACTGTCTAGATGGGGATTAATTGAAGTGGGAAGGACCTACCCTGAATGTGTGGAGCACCATCCCACAGGCCAGGGTTCTGGGCTGTGTAGACAGGAGAAATTACCTGAACACAAGCATTTCCTTGCTCTTTGTGGACACGATAGAGCCAGTTGCCTCGGGCTCTTGCACCTTGACTTCTCAGCCTTGGTGGACTGTACCCTCAAACTGTGAGCCAAAATACCCCCCTTAAGTTGCTTTTTATCAGCGTATTCTATTTCAAAGATATGAAAAGAAGCCAGTACCACGATGCTCTCTAAGGAGGTGATGCTTGCTGCCATGTAAAGTTACCCACTTCCAAGCAGTGGTGCACATACAAGCAAATAAAGGTGCTTCAAAGGACTCTCTGAAGAACAGTGAGACAGTGGCTCTACTTGAAAAAGACCATTTTAGTCTTTTTCCTAGATATATAAAAGTGTAGGTGTAATTGACATTTTCTTCCTCCTCCCATGTCTTCTTAGATTGTTTTCTTTTTCTTTACCCTTCTTTCCTTCCTTTTCCCTTCTATCCTTCCTTCCTTTCTTCCCCCCTCCCTCCCTTCCTTCCTTCCTTCCTCTATCTTCTTCCCTTCTCCTCTTCTCATTCTCTTCTTCCACCTCCTCCCCCTCCTCTTTTGTTTTTGAGACAGGGTTTTATAATCTAGTTTAGGTTGGCTTCAAACTGTTGGGGTTTGGCCTGGTGATGCTATGTACTCAGATGCTGAATTCTGAACCCCAGGATCTGGTTGCCATCCAGATGAGAGTGTCCTCATGTAGACCAGACTTGTTATGTGTTAGTTACTCTATTCATGCTGTGCCAAAATACCAGACAGGTGCAACCTGAGTAAGGGAAGATCTTTGAGGCTCATGGTTTCAGGGAAAGGCATATTGGCAGGGAAGGCAGGGTGAGGTGGCTCAGTCAGTACTTGTAGCAAGGTGAGCTGACGTTCTTACAGTAGCCGACCAGGAAACTGAGTGAGCATGTGAAACCACGGGCTCAAAGGCCCAGAGTTGGGATCATCTGTTGTGCACTGTGTCAAGGTTGTCTTTGTATGAAGCATCACTGTCGGGGTCGAGCCTCCACACAGGATCGGAGTTCTCAACTAGAGGCAGGGATATCTGGAAGGCACATAATAAACAGACACAGAGAACTTTCTGGGTACAAACTGACAGGCAATTTTAAGGCTTAAAGTTGTTCTCTCTCTCTTAGCTTGAAGCTGTATGTACTTTTACTCTTTCTTTGGGCTGGGGGTTGTGCTCTCTCGTTCACTCCCCTTCTCACACTCACACACTCACTCTGTGTGTTCCTTTTCTTCTTCCACACACACTCTCTCCTCACCCTCTCCCTCACACTCCACAGTCTCTCCCTTCACTCTCTTCACACTCTCTCTCTCCACACACTCTCCTTTCACTCACCTCATGCATGCCTCATGTGCACCTTACTCTCTCTCCACTTGCTCTCTCGCCTTTCTCTTGCCCCAGCTTTTATTGTTACTCCAAAAGCATGTAGAAAAAAAGACATTGTATAATCATTGCCAAATCAAATTCAAAAGAATAACCACATCCCACAAAGAATCAAGAATTACAATTGTTCTCCAAAATTTCAAGTTTCCTCTATTCCCAGGCCTATAGCCAAAATAATAATTGCAAACTTATCATTTAAACTTTAACTTTTGACTTATTATACTTCAGAGCCCAGAGCCCCGAGGTCAGCTACATGCATTTTCCTGTGAAGCTCTAATGATAAATGACATGGGCAAAGTTGCCAGGCAGTAGCCAGAAAGAGTCAAGTTAACCCTTAACTCAGCAGGTCCGCTGTTTTCTGCTTCTGCACATTGTACACAATGACTCTCCTAAGAGTCCCAGTGTTTTGACTTAGTTTTACTAATATATAATTTTATACATTCCATATTTGCTTATCCAGGAACCACTCTCAAATGTTGTGCAAAACTTATTTCATACCTTCAGTGGTTTTTTCCTGTCTCAGGGTTCCAGTGTTGGCTCTGTTTCATTTTCTAATAATTTCTTCAAACTTTCTTTGCAAGTCAAACACTAATCTGAAACTGCCATTGTGCAGTTATTGCACTGTTTCCAAGATGAGAGCACACAGCATGCACCTGTGCTATGACCCCTGTTTCAGTTTTTAATTGTCTAAGAATCATTACATCAAGGAACATCTAGTTTCACAGAATTCACCAGAGCAGAAGGAAAAGTCAGATAGAATAATTATGCACACCAAGGCCAACTGAAAAGCAGTCGTGGACAAATGAACTCTATACAGCTGTTGTCCAGGTTTAAGGTTAGGAGAAACGGGCACAACTGTTTTTTACAAAGAGCTGCCATGGGCTACTAAGATGTCTCCATCCTGGTCTATTTCAGGCAGTCCCTTATTTCAGATGTCGGGTCCCCTGGAGGGATGTGTCTTCTGCTTCTCAGGGTCCCAAATGCCATCCTTTTTTACAAGGAGCTGCCATGGGCTTCTGAGATGTCTCCATCCCAGCCTGCTGTGGGCAGTCCCTGTCATGGTATGCTGTCCCCAGCACATCGCCTGTCTCAGTGTTTTATAAACATCTTCTCCATCACCTTCTGATTGGTTTAATAAAGAGCTGATGGCCCGTAGCGAAACAAAAGAGAATAGACAGGACTTCTGGGCAGAGATGCAGGTACTCAGGAGGTAATGAGCCACGTGGCAGGACATAAATTAGTATAAATGGGCCAATTTAAGCGTGGGAGCTAGTTGGGAACAAGCCTAAGCAAAGGCCAAGCTTTAAGAATTCACCACTTGGGTGGCTGGAGTTTTCTGCCTCCATCACATACTTACATAAAGTGGTCCTGATGTTGCTAGTGGTGCCTGTGCTTCAGCTTCTCTCTTAACCCAGCTAGCTCCCAAATAATTGAGACTGGACTACTATATTTATTTTTACAGCTTTAAGGGCACAACAACTGAGCAGTATTGCTCTATTTTAATTCCCTAAACTAATCTGGCTACCCCCCAGCCAAAATCCCTGATACTTGCACTTTAGTGCTGATCTGGCTCTCTGGGCTCCAGGTGTTTTCTCCCCGCAGGGCTGATAACCACTTCTTCTCCCCCACCCTTCTCCCCCACCCTCCCATAGGAGGAAGTCCAGCCCTATTCTCTCCCCTGATCAGTCATGGACCAATCAGCTAGGTTTATTGACCGACCAGGAAATAATTGAGGAGCAATGTTTACACAACACTGAGACAGGAGATCCTTAGAATAAGGATTGCAACTAGATATGGGGGCACTGAAGCCAGCATTTGGATAATACGAGGATAATCTCTACCCAGTGCACAATGACATCACACCTATATTATGTACTCTGTGTGTGTGCCTGTCTTAGCATTTTACTGCTGTGAACAGACACCATGACCAAGGCAAATCTTATAAGGACAACATTTAATTGGGGCTTGTTTACAGGATCAGAGGTTCAGTCCATTATCATCAAGGTGGGAAGCATGGCACCAGGCAGGCATGGTGCAGGAGGAGCTGAAGAGTTCTACATCTTCATCTGAAGGCTGCTAGCAGAACTTTCAGGCAGCCCACACCCACAGTGACACACCTATTCTAACAAGGTCACACCTTTTAATAGTGCCTTTCCCTGGGCTGAGCATATACAAACCATCACAGTGCCCTAACCTGAAACTTCAGTGGGATGGTATTAGATGGAGAAACCTTTGGGGACAAGTTAGGTCATGGGGATAGAACCCTCCTGATGGAAGTGCCCTGTATTATGCAGGGTTCTCAAAAGGAACAGAACAGATAAAATGTGTGTGTATTATAAAAGCCATGGGCTAAGTAAATGGTCCAATGATGCTGTTTACAAAGTGTAAAGGCAGAGAACACAACAGCTGCTCAGTCTATGAGGCTGGGGTAAGGGGTGTGAGTGGTGTCAGCAGCTCTGATTTGGGCTAAAGGCCTTGAAGATGCCAGAGAGCCGAGGAAGCTAGAGTCTGATGTCAGCAAAGGACTGCAGAAGGGCCAACAGGGATCCATGCAAGCATGCTCACTAACGAGGAGCAAAGGCAGGCAGGCAAGCAAGACGGCTTTCTTCTTCATACCTCCTTATATGCGGGCCTCACTCAGAAGGGTCATAACTGCTGTCCTGCCTCCCAGGTGGCCCCAGAATGCATCCTATTTAGTTTGTCTCTCCTCTCTTTCTCTCTTTCTCTCTCTCTCTTTCTCTCACTCTCTCTCAAGATTTATTTATTTTATATATGCAAATACACTGACACACCAGAAGAGGGCATCAGATCCCTTTACAGATGGTTGTGAGCACCATGTGGTTGCTGGGAATTGAACTCAGGACCTCTGGAAGAACATTCAGTGCTCGTAATTGCTGAGCCATCTCTCCAGCCCCTAGTTTGGTTTCTCTTGATGGGATAAAATACCAACCAAAGCTAACTTGGGGAGGAAAGGCTTGATCGCAGAAGGAAGTCATGATAGGAACTTAAGGCAGTATCCAAGCAGAGACCATTGAGGAATGCTGCTTACTAGTTGTCTCTCCATGGCTTGCTCAGTTTTCTTTTTATATTCCCTGGCCAGGAGTAACATCATCCACTGTGGGGTAGACCCTCCTGTATCAACCATTCATCAGAAAATGCCCCACAACCTACCCTAAAAGCCAGTCTGAAGGAGGCATTTTTTCAATTGACGTTCTCTCTTCTCAGATGATCATAGCTTGTGTCAAGATTACAAACCAACACAAATCCAAAAAGTTAATGAGCTTGTTCCAAATTCTGTAAGAACAAAGTCTTTACAAAAGCCAATGAAGATAGACCTGTGTCTCTTAGCTAATGTTTGACGTGAATAGATTTTGAGAAAGCCCAGGTTAGGGGCCAGCAAGATAGCTCATGGCTAAGCCTGATGATCTAAGTTGGATTCCCCAGAACTCACATACCCGCATGGTAGAAGGAGAGACTCAGCTTTTCTAAGTAGTTCTGACCTTCATGCATATACCATGGCATGAGCACATACTCTCACACACATGCACACACACAATATAAATATGTAAACGTAAAGAGAAGAGGGAGAGAGAAAGAGAAAGACCAGGTACCTATAGTTGGCTGTGGGCTTTTGTATAGTATAGCATAACCCATCCGCCTTCCATCCTGACCAGTGATCTAACTTCCTGAAACCCAAGGCATGCTTTCGTTGGCAAGTCTAAATAAGTTGCATTTGATGTTGCCTTGGATTTAATTGCCTCTTTGCTTCCTGGCACTATCAGCCTTTGGTCAGTAGTCCCATACGCTGCTGCTCACAGTCCTTACTGTTCTTGCTGCTGTGACTAATTACCTAAGAAAAGGCTGCTTAGAGGAGGACGGGCTTATGTTGGCTCACAGTTCACAGGCATTCAGGCCACCACAGGCCAGTCATGCAGTAGACCAGCTTGCTCTGTAGGACTGAGAGAGGGGAAAGTGTGCCTCTGGCTCTTTCTTCCTTTCCTTTTTACTGACTCAGAGCCCGTGGCATGGTGTGAGAGAAGATTTTTAGTAAGCTCAGGGAAAAAAGAGCAGCAGGGCTCTCTGACTCTTAGGCACAAGTAGTTAAAAATGCAGGACCACGGGTTTGAACAATTCAAGGCCAAAGAAACAAAACACTACTGAGCATTCCAGGAATTGGCTGGCCATGAAGATAGGGAAGATAGACAAGGACAAATTCCTGAGAAGAACGTATGCCAGACATGATTAAATGAGTAAGTGCATAATGGGCCAAGACCACCCCCCCATCCTGTCTCAGGATGTTTGCCTAACCTGTTTGCTTCACTCCCCGGGGGCCCAGCACATGAAGTTTCAAGGACTTGTAGTTAAAAATTGACCAGATGGTCAGCGAACCCAGATAAGCATCTGCCCACTGGCTCCAAGAAAACAGGGGCCAAGAGTGGTTCCCGTGAGATTAGTATGACCTTACCCCAGACCTGGTTACGTGTTCAAATATTTGAAACAACTAATTGTGTGTAGCAGTGCCAAAGCTTCTCACACTCCCCAACCCTTGCCTATATAAATCCTAAACTTTTAGACTTCAGGGTTGACCTGGAGCTCTGACATTAAACCGCCTTGTGTGTTTGCATCAAGACGCATCTCATGTATTCTTGGGTGCGCGCTGTCCCCGGGACTTGAGTGAGGGACTCCCTTTGGAGGTCTTTCAGGTGCTGCTTGCTTGAAGTTAAGTCTTTTTGGAAATGCCTTCAGAGACACATCCACGGTGTGTTACATTAATGTTCTAGGTATTTCCTAATACGATTAAGTTGGCAATGGAAATGAGTCATTATCCTGGCTTTCCTCAAAATTAATGTATTTACTGTAATTAACAAAATGGATAACCCTTAAGTAGTCTGCATTTGTCCTTGGGTGTACAGCTTTACCTGTGTTTTAGTCAGGGTTTGTATTCCTGCACAAAACATCATGACAAAGAAGCAGATTAGGGAGAAAGAGGTTTATTTAGCTTACACGTCCACATTGCTGTTCATCACCAAAGGAAGTCAGGACTGGAACTCAAACGGTAGGATCCTGGAGGCAGGAGCTGATGCAGAGATTATGAAGGGTGCTGCTTACTGGATTGCCTCCCTTGGCTTGCTCAGCCTGCTTTCTTATAGAACCCAGGACTACCAGCCCAGGGATGGCACTACTCACAATGGACTGTACCCTCCCCCATTGATCACTAATTGAGAAAACGCCTTACAGCTTGATATCATGGAGGCATTTCCTCAAGGGAAGTTTCTTTCTCTGTGATAACTCCAGCTTGTGTCAAGTTGACACACAGAACCAGCCCGACCAACTGACCCCTCATCAACTCCTTGACATATACAATTAAGCCTCAATCCTTACTTTCTTATTCATCCTCAAGATCTAAATAACTTTAAAAGTCCCACAGTCTTTACAAATTCTTACATATTAAAATTTCAATTTCTTTAAAATATCCAACCTCTTTTGAAATTCAAAGTTTTTTTTTTGTTTTAACAATTCAAAGTCTCTTAACTGTGGGCAGGGCACAATCACAATCAAAAGCAAAACCAGACTCTAACCATCCAGTGTCTGGGATCCACTCATGATCTTCTGGGCTCCTCCATGGGCTTGGGTCACTTCTCCAGCTCTGTCCTTTGTAGCACACACCTTGGCTTCTGGGCTTCAACTGCCTGTACTCCACTGCTGCTGCTGCTCTTGGTGGTCATCTCATGGAACTGGCATCACCAAAACACTGCTGTCTTCTGCTGCAATTGGACCACACTTTCACAAATAGCCTCTTATAGACTCTTTTCATGGTGCTAAGCCTCAACTTCTCTGCATGACCCCTTCAGTCCTAGGCCTTCAACTGCCACTGAGATTGCACCTTCACCAATGGTCCTTCCCGGCCTCTCACAGTGCCAAGCATCAGCAGCTACCCCTTCATGTTTCAAAACCAGTACCACCTGGGTGACTCTTATACATAACCAAGTCTGGTTGCCAACAAGAAGTAAAACTGTGGCTGCCTCTGGAATACAGTTTCTCTGTGCTCTCAGGAAACACTTCCCAGAAGATTTCACCTTAGTAATGCTGGTCTCTTCTTAGTCACTGCTAATTTCTTAGCTCCAGCTAACCAGCAACAATTGTCACAGTAAAGCAAAGGCTTGTTAATCACAGCCTGATTCTTCAGCCCCAGCTAACCAAAACCACAGAATCTTCACATCAAAACAGCAATGGCCCTGATAAGAGTCTTTAATCTTCCCTCTGAAACTTCACAAGCCAGGCCTCCATTGTTTGCACTGTTCTCAACATTATCTTCCAAGCTCCTCCAGAACATCCCACAGAGCTCTTCTAGCTCTAAGTTCCAAAGTCCTTCCACAGTCCTCCCAAAAACATGGTCAGGTTGTCACAGGAATGTCCCATTCTAGTTTGTCTTAGTCAGGGTTTCTATTCCTGTACAAAACATTATGACCAAGAAGCAAGTTGGGGAGGAAAGGGTTTATTCAGCTTACACTTCCACATTGCTGTTCATCACCAAAGGAAGTCAGGATTGGAACTCACCCAGGGCAGGAACCTGGAGGCAAGAGCCGATGCAGAGGCCATGGAGGGGTGCTGCTTACTGGCTTGCTTCCCCAGCCTTGCTCAGCTTGCTTTCTTATAGAACCCAGGACCACCAGCCCAGGGATGGCACCACCCACAATGGACTGTGCCCTCCTCCATTGCTCACTAATTGAAAAAATACCTTACAGCTGGATCTCATGGAAGCATTTCCTCAAGTGAGGCTTTTTTCTCTGTGATAACTCCAGCTTGTGTCAAGTTAACACAGAAAACCAGCCAGTAAATCTTGTAATAAACTTCATCCATATTCCTTAAAACAGCAGCATGAACAATTATTGTTGCCACTTGGTCAGACAACTCATTATATTCAGTGTTTTAAATGATTAGTGAGCCCGTTGTAGCGGTACCTAACTGTAATCTCAGCATTCATGAGGCTGAAGCTGGAGGATTTCAACGTGAGTTTGATGCTAGCCTAGGCTACACAGAGACCCTCAAAAACAAGCAGAGAGGGGGTGGGAGAGACTCCTAAACAACAAAAATAGTAATTGTCAAATCAGAGTTTGTAGAGAATTATACAATCAACAAAAACATAAGGTGTTCAAGTGAAGTGCTTTTGGGGTAATCATTAGTCTGCTGCCTAAGGGAGAATTTAATTTTGATCTAAATTTTATTAATGGTAAAAAAGGAGAAATAGGGTGGGGAGAGTGGAGATAGGACAGAAGACTGACTGACAGTGAGTTTCCAAAACCCAGGAAACCAGGTAAAGATGTATGAGGAATACTATGAATGACAGCTTTTGTGTTATTTAAGGTTGTGTGTGTGTGTGTGTGTGTGTGTGTGTGTGTGTGTGTGTGTGTTTGGGGGTATTGTAGTATGTTTGTGGAAGTCTATGATAGCTCAAAGCAGTCAGTGCTCTCCTTCTATTTTATGGGTCCATGAAATGGAATTCAGGTCATCAGTCTTGGCAACAAGCCCCTCTAACCACGGAGCCCTCTCTTAGGCCCAGGTTTCTATAAGCTTGAAGTGACCGAGGGATTGCTGCTCCAAACAATGTAGGGAGACATTCTGGCTGAAGATTTTTAAATGGGTCCAAAGAGCACCCTCCCGAGAAGTCATGATTGAGTGATGTTTGAGACAGGATCTCTGTAGCCCAAGTGTGTCTAGGACTCACTGTGAGCCCAGATGGGCTGTCCTCTCAGCCTTTCCAAGTGTCCAGATTGCAGACATGAACTCCACATCTGGCTAAAACCAAGTCACCCCTTGCCTCATGGGTAGTTAATATCTTAAAGAAGCAAGCATTTACAGTCTGTGCAGTTTGCTGTCTCCTTGGCATGCCAGGGAAGTCTCGCTTTGATCTGGTTAATTATTTCCTTTTGGAGTTAGGGATGTAGCAGGGTGCTAGCCGGAGGTCATGCGCTCATCCCTAGTTGTCCCCTTGAAAGCTCTGTTATTGTCTTGGGCCCCCAGCTCTGATGTGGTCTATTTCTTTTTTAAAATCCTGCTCTACATAGCCGATAGATCTGTTTTCTAGTTCTGATGGTGTTTAATCCCTGTAGGCTATTCCCTAGCATGTTGTGGCACACAAGACACATTTATGTGGCTGAGATGAACTCATATTAGGTCATCTATGGCCAAAAGTAGGGCTCAGAATTCCCAAACTATAGCTCAGATCCACAGAGCTGGCCTATGATTCAGGGACACATGATTGGTTTTGATGGAGTCTGGGGCTGATCTGAAATGGATCAAGTCATTTTGTCTAACTGCTAGGAAATAAATACTCCAAGTAGTGTTGGTGGGAACAGATAAATACTCCAAGTAGCTTTTGGTGCATGGGTCAGGGCTGGATCCAACCCTTTCTGTCACTTGCTTGAATGAGATTCTTTGCCACTCTAGACAAGTTCTCTACCATTGAGCTACATTCTCAGCCTTTTAGAGGCCGGCTCACTAAGCTGCCCAGTTAAGCCTTGAACTTGTGATCCTCTTGCTTCAGCCGCCTTAGTAGATAGGCAGTCAGGATGACAGACCTGTGCTATCAGGCCTGGCTACTATGCGATTCCAGGGCCTGGTAACTGCTGTTGCTGTTTGCAGAGGTACCAGATGTTAGGAGCTAGGCACATGGTGGGTTCTGGTGAGATTGGGCCAAAGCTACCTCGCTGCCAGATGGAAGGGGTCACGGTGTGGGAAGAATTCTACCAGCCATGGTCCTGTGGACTACCCATACTGAGATCAGGATAATCATTTTAGAAAAGACAGGAAAGGTCCGAAAGGCTGGCCAGGCCTTGAAATGATTCGGCTTTCTCCCATGCTTATCACACAGGTGTGTGTGACCTGCATGCCCAGTAACCCAAACATCATTGAGCCCCTCTGCCTGAATCCCTGCATCCACAGCGCGACCTGATGGGGTGGGCATCACAGGTGGCCAGACCCTAGAGGGAAGCTCAGTGGGTGGTGGAGAGAGAGGCTCAGTGGGAAAACCCCCAAGGGCAGGAGGAGCTGGGAGTCCAGCCAACTTGGCGGGACTTGCCCAAGAGCTGGCCAGACCCGCGCGGTCCCGCGTCTCCCGCTGCACTCACCCTGTCGCTGTCCTAAGCAAAAGCGAAAGGAAGCCGAGCCGTCCCGCGTGGCGTGGCGTGGCGTGGGCGGGGAGGTGACCGCGCGCTCTAGCTCCGCGGGACCAGGCTGCCGCTTTGTGACTTCACTGGTTTCGCAACAAGTCAGGACCGCCCGCGCCCCACCCACCCGGCTGCCCGTCCGCCCTCCGCCCTCTCGCCTCTGAGAGGAGCCTCGGTCCTGCCGTGCGTTAGCTGTCTGTGTCTTGGCCACCGCCTCCAGGCAGCCCGCAGCAAGCCGGCTTCGTGGTCCGACGAGCTCAGCCCCCTCTCACCGCGATGCTGTGCTTTCTCAGGGGAATGGCTTTCGTCCCCTTCCTCCTGGTGACTTGGTCGTCCGCAGCCTTCATTATCTCCTACGTGGTCGCGGTGCTCTCTGGGCATGTCAACCCCTTTCTACCCTATATCAGGTGAGGGACCAGGGGGAGGGAAGGCGTCCAGGCCAGGCATGGGTAGTGGAAGTTCTTGAGGTAGTGGAAAGGTGTGACAAGATAGTCTCTGACGTTACAGGACATGTTTAGAGAGGCAGGAAGCACGTGTGAGTTCTGCCTTTAAGGAGAAACAGTGCTCAGAGTAGCATCAAGAGGGCGGCTAGACAGATGGTGGCACCTTTCGACCTGGGGAATGGGACAAAATCTTGGGAAGGGCCTTCTTTGGTGACATTCAGACAGGGAGAGTTCCTAGGATACCATTTATTATAAGTAGATCCAGGCATGTGCCGAACTGCTCACCAATTTCTTTCCCAACAACTCCTGGCTCTTCCCCTCCCTCCCCCTCCCCTCTCTGTCTCTGAGATTGGATCTCACCAGTCCACCTTCCTCTGCTTCCCTTGTGTTGACATTTAAAAGACTTCACCGCTACAGGGGGTTCATTTCTCAACAGCTAAGTTTCTTTTCCAGGAAAGAAAGTGGAGTTTTAGATTGGGGGAGGTACACCGGTAGGTCATTGGTGTGCAAGCTACAGAGTTCACATCTTGGTCCCCTGTGCCAATGGCAGCACATTTGGATGGACCTGCCTCAGACTCCTCTGGACCTGGTGTCTCTAAAGTCAGGGCCCTCAAGATGTCAAAACCTGTGATGTTTCTTGCCTTGGTTTATTACCTTGTTTCCTACTTAGTATCCATCTTTCCTGAGGGTCGCTTTATCCACAGCAGGGACAAGAGCTTGATCCTCTTTAACGTCTCTGTATTTAGTGATAGGGGTAGACTAAAGAGTCCTTTGAGGAAGACTTTAGTAGTTGGTCTTGAGTCCCTGAAAGACCCTTGGAATGGTTCCTCAGAGCACATCTCAGTCCTGGGTACCAGCATCTGTGTCCCTTCTCTCATTAATGAATCAAGATCCACTCATGTATAAAAATGAGCTCTTGTCCTTGCTACCCTCCTGCGGAAGTAATAGCTATGTTTTCCTAGATTTGAAGTTCACTTTCAGCTAGTATGTGATATGGATCGGCCAGGCTGTCAGAGCAAGGCTGGAGCCATTGTGTCTGATGTCGTTATGAGGGACATTCCCTTAAAGTGAATCTGGTTATCTATGGGAGATAACCAGAGTGGAGCAATGAGCTGAATGAGGTGACACACTTGTGACATACTGAAATCACAGACACTCCAAGGAAGGGGCTTATAAATTAACAAGGAAGGCTTCGAGGAGTGCTGAATTATGGGACTCAAGGCACAGGATGGATCCCACATTGGTAGGAACTATAATCCAAAACTAACGTGATTGCCTAAGTATGCTGGGATTTGGGATTGTTTGCCTACTACCTTTCTAACTGCGGGGGCAGACACAGGACTGACTCTAAGCCTTTGATACAATGGCCTGATGCAGGCAAGAGCTAGACATTTAGAAGCAGACATCAAGAACTAAGGCAGGAAAGGTCACACACTTCCAGTTCCAGCACTTGGGAGGCAGAGGCAGGATTTCTTGAGTTCAAAGCCAACCTGGTCTACACAGTGAGTTCCAGGACAGCCAGGGCTATATCTGTGTATAGACTGCTTGCCTAGCATGTACAAATCTCTGGGCTTAATCCCCAGCACGACAGAACAGCAAGACAATAAAAGTTACAAAAGCCCTCTGCAGACCCATCTCTGAGTACAGCCTGATGTGTATATAGTGAGTTCCAGTCTCTCTTGTAGCCCTGTTTTTTTTTTTTTAAATAAGTCCTCTATTTACTATCTATCTCAGTGGATCTTCTGAATTTTCCTCTTCCCTCCCTCCTCCTCCTCCACTCCTCTCTTCTCTCCTTTTCTCTCGTACTTCCTCTCTCACACTGATATTCCTTTCTATGTCTGGAGTCTGTTTTTGTGAGGCAAGGTCTTTCTATGTAGCCCAGACTAGCCTCAGATGTGTGACATTCCTCCAGCCTTAGCTTCCTGAGCGTTGAGATTCCAGACTTGGGTCACCACATCTAGCCATGTCTCCCCCGTCACCTTTTTTCCTTTTTGAAACTGGACATCCCCCTGTAGCCCATGCTGGTGTCTCCATCCTCCTGACTCAGCCACCCAAGTAGCTGGGATTAAAACCTATTGGCTCCCTTGTACTGGAGCTTTCTATGCTTTTGTTGTTGTTTCTGGTGCTGGGGATGGAGCCTCGCGGTGCACAGCAAGTGTTCTGCCACTGAGAGATGCCTATTGGCCTTCTTCCAATGTTGTAGACACGCCACATCTCTTGGCTAGCTATCTCCAGATTTTCTCCTTTCTTTAAACATCATCTTAGTGAAGCTTGTCCTACTAATGCCTGGAAGGGTAGCTCAAGATTTAAAAATGCATTCTACCACTTTGAACTCCTATAACCAATCTGTGTGTGTGTGTGTGTGTGTGTGTGTGTGTGTGTGTGTCCATGGCATACAAGTGGAGACCAGAAGACAATTTGTTGGACTCTACTCTCTACTTAGTTGTTTCCAGGGCTTAAACGCTGGCTATCAGGCTTGGCAGCAAGTGTTTTTGCTCACTGACCCATCTTTGAGGCCATGTGCTTGCAGTTTTAGTATGCCCTTTTCACAGTGTGGTTCACTAGCCTGTGGATCTCCAAGGCATTTTCTCAGCTCCCTCAGGGCAACCCCATCTATGGTCCAACTGCTTGAAGGCAGCAAAGGCCAACCACTTGCGTTATTCCTAGTCTTTTATTCACCCTACCACACATGGCCTTCTAACCAATCAGAAATATAGGATCCTTGAAAGTTTGGAAAATGGAGTGGAGCCCAGTGGTAAGTGTCTGCCTAGTACCTTCCAGGCCCCAGCTTGATTAATTCCACGTGAATAATGTGTAAAAAAAAAAAAAAAACCCAAATACTGCACCCCCATATGTTTACCCAAGGTCATGGTGGATCTCTGTAAGATAAAACCAGTCAATTGGGTGCTCGATTGGGGATGCTTAGTTCCTCAGTGGGAGTTCCCTTCACTGCTTGGCCATGGCTGTGGTCTAGTATTTTTAGCACATTTATGAAACAGGAGGAAACCACTACCTAGGATGACCTTAAAGTCTAGCTTCCTTATCAGATACCTTCGATTTGTGACACTGGGGTTTTTTTTTTTTTTTTTTGGTTTTGTTTGTCTTTTGACATCAAGTCTCAAGCAGTCTCAAACTTGATAAGAAGCCAGGATTACCTTGAACTTTTGGTCTTCCCGCTTCCCCCTCTCAAGTGCTTAGATAATAGGCCTTGCTATTCTTTAATGTGTTGCATAAATGTTCAGATGATTCTGAGACATGGAAAGATACTCAAATTCAAGGATAGAAATGATTCCAGTTGAAATTCACTGATGCTGTCTTTTGTTTGATAACACTGTTGGCGAGGTTTGGTGTTGTGTGTGGGGTGGGGGGGAATGGGGATGGGGACACAGACCTTTACCTGGGAATGTAAATTGATTTAAAAATTTTAAATGTTATTCTTTATGTGAATGGGTGTTTTGCCTGCATACATGTATGTCTGTGCACCACGTGCGTGCCTGATGCTGTGGGAGACTAGAGAGGGTGTGGGATCCCCTGGGACTGGAGTGATGGTGGGTGTTAGCAGCCATACAGGTGCTGAGAATCAAACCTGGGTCCTGGGTCCTCTGGAAGAGCAGACAGTGTTCCTAACCACGGAACTTTCTCTCCAGCCCCTGATTTTAAATTTTATGGAAGGATTTTAGTGTTAAAAAAAATGAAAATGAGAAACACATCCTGTGTGTAACAGGTTTTTTTTTTTTTTTTTTTTTTTGACAAGTATCCTATAGGTTTGCCTGCCTGTCTGAAAGAAATGCATACCTGTAAGGTAGCTCACAGTGTTACAGTGTTTCCAGTCACTCATTTTCTTATGTGCTGTTTGTGGTAGAAGCAATCTCAAGCTTAGAATGTGTGGCAAGGTCTCTCCCTTTGAGCTACAGTATTGTTTTCTGGAAGCTTGGAAATCGTTGTCTAAGTAGCCGTAACAAAGAACTTGCTAAATAAATAGATTAGCCAGTGAATGCTGTGCTTCCAGCAAGAGCTGCCTTGGTATCTTCTCTCTTAAGCATGTATGCCTGTGGCTTTTAAATCTCCAGGATACATTATTACATGGGCAAAAAGCAAGATGCAGAACAAAGCTTGCTATTTTTAGTTAGAAACAAAAGAGAGAAACAATACACACTTGTGTCAGCTTGCCTAAAGATTAATCAGAAGCTGGGTATGTGGTACTTAATCTCAGCACTCCAGGGGCAGAGAGGCAACAGTACTGCTTCAGGTCTGAGGGGGAACTTGAGATAGATAGGAAGACTTCAGCATGTGAGTTCAAGGCCAGCCTGGCTTACATAGCAAACAGCAGGACAGACAGGACAGCATACTAAGATATTGCCTCAAGAAAAGAAAAGAAAGGAAAAGAAAAGGAAAGAAAAGAAAAGAAATAAAAGGAAATGTTTAGTATGCACTAGGTCCTAGATTAATCACCAGCCCCTCAAATAGAGAGACTAATAAAAATGTTTGTCAGCCGGCTGCTGAGGTCAGTAAGACATTATAAGAATGTTCCTGGCTTATTTTCCTGAATGTTTTCAATATTTTAAACAAATTGGCTCTCTACCCTACTCTTAAAAACCTGGAATCAGATGCCAGCTACATGTAGGAAGTTGGAGTAATATCACATATTTTTTGTGCTCATTGTGGACTCATTAATCCAAGGGCATCCAAACCAAGAATAAACAAAAGCCAGCCTCACACCCACATTCTCAAGCACAACCAACCACACTTAATTTGGAGTGTCTCTTTCCTTCTCTGGTCTCTCAGGTATCAGTTTATCTGCATGGGCTTCCATCCATAACATCTAGGCTACCCTTTTTTTTTTTTTTTTTTCAAGACAGGGTTTCTCTGTGTAGCCTTGGCTGTCCTGGAACTCACTCTATAGACCAGGCTGGCCTTGAACTCAGAGATTCGTTTGCCTCTGCCTCCCAAGTGCTGGGAATAAAGGAGTGCGTCACCACTGCCTGGCCCTAGGCTACCCTCTTGAACCTTCCTTGGAAGTGTGCTTGTATCTGGCATGTGATCCTACACTCTTACAGTTTTGATGGGTCTGGGTCTCGGACTGGCCTTTTGTATGTATTTTTTATAAAGAGTCTGGTTTTGCTCAACAGACTATGCTGTTCCCCATGACCATAATTTCTGCTCAGTCAACAAGTGGCAGAAAACTGGGCTACCTACAGAATTCAAACACTTTGAAGTGGGAACCAGAGTTGTAGAGTAAGTGATATAAAAAGTTTGATCTGGTTTTTAATTTCAAAATCAAAATTATGGCAGGATGTAGCTTAATGCTTTTAATCGCAGCACTGGGGAGGCATGGGCAGGTAGACCTCTGTGAATCTGAGGCCAGCCTGGGCTATATAGCAAAAGCCTGACTTAAGGAAAAATTAAATTGAGCATGGTGGCTTGTACTTATAATCTCAGCATTTGAGAAGCAGGGGGAGGTGGATTACTGTAAATTCAAGGCCAGCCTAGTCTACATAGTGAAATCCAATTGAGCCAGGGTTATAGAATGAGACACGGTTTTAAAATAAAAACAAAAGACCCAACACAAAGTAGTTAGTATTGTTACTTAAAAAGAAAGAGGAAGAAAGGAAGAAAGAAAGAAAGAAAGAAAGAAAGAAAGAAAGAAAGAAAGAAAGAAAGAGAGAGAGAGAAAGAAAGAAAGAAGAAAAGAAAATTCTTTAACAAGTGACTTGCCCAAGACTGTATAAGTGGGAAGACAGGCTAAACATCTAGAACTATCTAAAACTATCTAATTTCAATGGACACAGTTAGGAACTCTTCCCTGCTAGCCTATGTTACCTTTCCTTAAGCATTTCCCTAATGCCCAGCCAGCATAGTCTTGTGTGCTTGCAGTCAGGGTTTTGCAGGCTCTTCTGGAGTCATTGTTGAGGAGTTTGGCTTACGGTAACTCTTTAATGTGTCCTTGATAGACTGAAATGTCAAGAGGTCTTTAGAGTGTAGCTCTCCTGTTTTCAAGTTGAGATTAAAGGTTAAACGTTAACAGCTAACCCAATCCTGGAATAGGCAGAAGTTTTGCCATTTTGGAAGGAGACAGAATTCCCTAGGCTGGCCTCAAACTCCGGATCCTCCTGCTTTAGTGCCTCAGTGTTGGAATTTACAGGCACATGCTTTCACACTTAGCCACTCCTCCAATGCCTTTATTCTTATATTTATTAATTATTTATTGTATATGGTGCATATTCAAGTAAATGATGGTGTTATGTACCCAAGGTCTCTTTCACTGAACCTGGCCTTAGGCTAATAAGTCTCAGCCTAAGACGATGTTACACCTTGTGCTCAGCGTCTACATCCCCCACTAAGCCATAACCCCTGGCTTTAGATAATGGGAATCATGTGTATCTGGTGATAAAGAATGTCATTTGTCCATGCTTTGGAAAGCCATGTACCATCAGGCATGTGTTCTTTGTATTGTTCAAGAAAAAGTGATTATTCACTGCCTTAGCAAAAATTTAGGTTGGAGAATGTTCCTCAAATTTCTTGGACATATGCAAAGTTGGCTTAACTTATATAAATGTAAACACAGGAAATGTGGTGGTAATTGATTTCCCAGGTACCACTTGTTTTGAAATTGCTGGGCGTATAATGGCTTCAACAGCTTCTAAACCACAGGCAAATGAAACATTACTTCTTTCTCACCCAAACTGGATACCTCCTTAAGAAAACCAGTGAAGGGCCGGAGAGATGGCTCAGAGGTTAAGAGCACTGACTGTTCTTCCAGAGGACCTGAGTTCAATTCCCAGCAACCACATGGTGGCTCACAACCATCTGTAATGGGATCAGATGCTCTTTTCTGGTGTGTCTGAAGACAGCTGCAGTGTACTCATATAAAATAAATAAATAAATCTTAAGAAAGAAGAAGAAGAAGAAGAGAGAAGAAGAAGAGAAGAAGAAGAAGAAGAAGAAAAGAAGAAGAAGAAGAAGAAGACCAGTGAAGTGGGTATGGCCAAGGCAGGACCAAGCACTCTGGGAAGCCACGTAGAAAGAATGATGTGCTTGGGAGCAAGATGACTGATCTCAGCTAGACTGGAAAGCAACCTCTTTGCCTTCTCACATTCCCAGTTTCTTGAATCAGGCACCCAGATATATCTATGTCACCCAAATACGTCCCTCGGTATCTGTGAAGGACTGGTTCCTAGACAGCCTTGGTATAACAAGACTCTGAAGATACTGAAGTCGGTGGCTCCTCAGTGCGTTAGGGTTTACCTAAAACCCTGCACAGCATCCTGTATACTTGAAGTCATCTCTACATTACTTAGGATACAAAGTAAACACTGTGAAAAAGCCGGTGAACAGTATTGTTTAGGGGATAACGACAAGGGGATTCAGTACACATGCAATTCAAAATGTGTTTTGGATTCTTGCTTGGTTGAATCCCTGGATTCACTACATACGTCAATAGCTATGGATGGCCAGCTGCTCGCCCTCTGACCTTGTGTGATGGCATCATTAAGTTTGAGCTTAAACAGGAAAATCATAAAAGCTCACCCGTAAGTTTTCTTGACTGCCCCTTGCACATCAGGCGGAAGGTGTTACTCAGCATTCACTTACCATATATTATGTAACATCAGAGACCTGACAGACTTATGAAGAGTTCTTTTCTTCTCTTTTTTTTCCTTTTCTTTTTTAAACACAGGGTATCACTATGTAGCCCTGGCTGACATGGAACTCAATATGTGGATCAGGTTGGCCTCGAACTCACAGAGATCTGCCTGCCTCTGCCTCCTGAGTGCTGGGATTAAGGGCATGAGTAACACACCCAGCACGAAGACAGTTTTCATTGATAATAAGAATAATCCTTTCACTTTTACTAATGATAATGTACAAGCAATACTATTGCTTATTATTTATTACTATTATTTTAAAGATAGCATACAAAGAGACAGGTTCAGTTATAGAATACACACACACACACACACACACACACGCACACACACACGTTTGTGTGTATGTGGTGGTTTGAATAGGTTTGGCCCCCATAGATTCATGTGTTTGAATGAATGCTTGGCCACAGGGAGTGGCACTATTAAGAATTTGGCCTTACTCGAAGAAGTGTGGCCTTGTTCAAGGAAGTGCTTCATTGTGTGGGTGGGTTTTGAGTTCTTTATGCTCAAGTTCCACCTAGTGTGGAATTCCAGTCTCCTCCTTGCTGCCTGTGGGTCCAGATATCTATCTATCTATCTATCTATCTATCTATCTATCTATCTATCTATCTATCTATCTATCCATCCATCCATCCATCCATCCATCCATCCATCCATCCATCTATCTATCTATCTATCTATCTATCTATCTATCTATCTATCTATCTGAGAGAGATAGAGGCTGGCCTTGAACTTGAGGTATTCTTCCCTCAGCCCCTCATCTGCTGGGAAAATAGAGTGAACAACCACAGCACATTCACTTTTTGTTGATGAATTCTGATTGTTTTGAGTATGTTTTATTGATAAGTGAATAAATCACAAGGCTATTTGTAGAGTCATGGCAAAGTTCTTTTTTTTTTTTTTTTTTAAGTAGGTGTAGTGTTGACAACTATCTATAATGATGAAAAGATGGGGATATGAGCCAACTGGGTACAGGCTAATGCATTGATGATAGCTGCTATGCATTCAGAATTCTGGAGAGAGATCGAATAGAGCATGCATGCCATTGCTTGTCAAAGAGACTTTACAATTTAATTCTTGAGAAGTTTAGAGCTTTCACCTACTTAATCTCTTCCTGGTACACACCAAAGGCACAGAGGTCCCTTCTCATATCCATGGCTGTGTTGGGGCCAGCAGGCATCACTGCTGAAAGCCATTCATGGATCTATTTCTCTTTCCAACTCCACGTTCAGTGTCTTGAACTTTGACAGTCTTTGTTTCACATGTCGAATACATTTGCCCCAGGGACTTGGCAGATGCTAGCAAATCAAGCTCCAGGCTGGCTGTTCAACATTTGTCTGAACACCGCTGTTGCCTCTGCCCATTCATTCTGATGGCTTTGCTCGACTGCCAATGGCAACCATGGAATCAAGGACATTGGGGTATAGATTCCTCTGTGAATTGAACAAGTTCTGAGACTTCTCAAATACATCAATTCTTCCTGAGAAGAATGGAGTTTGTAGAAGACACCCCCATACACGTTCAACTAGGCTCATGAAGATGAAATTACCAACAATG
This sequence comes from Mastomys natalensis, assembly GCA_021653895.1. Classification (NCBI taxonomy): domain Eukaryota; kingdom Metazoa; phylum Chordata; class Mammalia; order Rodentia; family Muridae; genus Mastomys; species Mastomys natalensis. The sequence goes on along the minus strand of JAJTUV010002209.1, from coordinate 141,107 downwards.
ACGTTGTAGTTGTTTTCTCGTGACCTTTCAGAATGTCTTTACACCCCAACCACATACTTTGTTGAATACCAACCCATTATGTCATTTCCTTCCCTTTCCAAACGTACGCTTAGGTGCCCTAGCTCCTGTCCCTGCCACGAGTCTGTCTGAAGTGGTAGATGATTGCCAAGTGCTGTGCCCGCCTCCCTTGGTGGTTACTTTTCTACACCCTAAGGTGGAGGCAGGAAGACTTGGTGTTCTTCACAGACTTAATCATCTGGCAAAAGTGCAGCCCAAGGCTCAGGCTCCCTCTGCCATTATTCTGTTCCTGGCTCTCATCCCTTCCCCTGGCCTGCTTAGCCCTGGGTTCAAAAGGACACCCTGCACAAGGACAGCCTTCTCCAGCCCTCCTTCAGTGTAGGAAGCTGGAGAAGAGGGCAAATTTCCTCCTAATCAGGCACCACAATGGAAGCAGCAGGGAGTCGAGGTGCTTGTGAACAGCTGAGCCTCTTTGCCTTCTCTTTTGAAAAGTTCACTGTCCGCAAAACTCAAGAGGTTCCTGCTTTCTCTGTTCATACAGGCTTCTGGTGGAATTTTCCACATGCTGGGAAGCGTGCCTTTTCAACGCTCTCTGTTTGCAACGTATACATTTCAGAGCTATTTTAAAAAGTGGAAGTACCCCAAACCAGTACAAGTTACTTCACGTCATCGGGAGCACCATTGTCCCAACAGTTTTAAACTGGGAAGGTAGCTAGCCTGTGAGCAGCTTAACCTATTGTAACCTGATACCAGTGTAAAGGAAATCTAAGACGTGCCAAACACTTTCTGGACTGGAACTGGGTGCCTGTGCACACTAGGCACTTTGATACTGAGTGGTGCTCCCAGGTCGTCAACTCTACTTTCTGAGTCACCTCAGGAACTGGAAGACTGCACCTAAGACTTATGTTTTCTATGGGAGTCTCTTTTAAGGTAATTAATCAGACTAGCAGGTATGGCTTAAAGGCTGCTTGCAGTTGAGGACAGCTGTGAATGAGGCTTCCTTGTGGAGGGGGTTTCCATAAGTACTTAGTAGGCATGCATAGTATCGCTTTGTTTTTGTTACTGTATTGTGCATAAGTCCAGTCATTAAAGATGAAAGTGGGGCCTGTATGTGCACTGATTGTCTCAGTCGTGGGATTTTTCAAGCACATTTTCCAGTTACTTTGATTTTCAAAATAGTCACATTCAATTCTTCATTGAGAAGCAACATCCATGGAACTTATCACGTGGGGTTTGAGAAACAGTCATGCTGTTTATTTTAAACGTCTTCTAGCTTGTATCGGTGTGTAGAGAGTGTCCTCACCTATGTGTGAACGCATGCGTATGTGCAGGTGCAGGTGTGGAGGCTTGTGTGTGCACATACGTCCATTTTTCAAGACCAGATCTCTGTCTTAGGGTTTTATTACTGTGAAGAGACACCATGGCAAGGCAGCTCTTATAAAGGCAAACATTTACTTGGGGCTGGCTTACATTTTCAGAAGTTCAGTCCATTATCATCATGGCGTGAAGCAGGCATACTTGGTGCTAGAAAAGCATGGTGAGCTGCAGGCAGCAGAAGGAGACTGTTGCTGGCCATAGCTGCAGCTACAGTTTTAAACTGGGAAGGTAGACCTCAAAGCCCACCCCCACAGTGACACACTTCCTCCAACAAAGCCACACCTCCTAATAGCACCACTCCCTATGGGCCTATGGGGACCAATTTCATTCAGACCACACGGTTTCTTGCTGATTCAGCTGGGCTGACTGGAGAGCCAGTGAGTCCCTTAGGATTACGAACGTGAGGTATCACACTTGGGGATTTTATATGGATGCTGAGGATTGAACTTATGGCCTCATGCTTGTCCAACAAGCACTTCACTGACAGGTTTAGCTCCTTAACCCTATAAGTAATCTTTTTGTGGTAGAAAAGAATTTTTTAGGCTTTTCTAGAGCTCAAACAAAAATTCTTTAGGATAAATTCAGGTCAGATCTTTGCAGCTCAGTGTCTGAACACCTTGAAAGATCAATATAAAATGGACCAATTATCTGCCCAGGGGTTGAAATTGAGATTCATTTTTAAATAATTCAAATATTTTATTATTTTCTTTCTCAGTGACACCGGAGCAACTCCTCCAGAGAGTGGTATTTTTGGATTCATGATAAACTTCTCTGCATTTCTTGGTAAGTAGAATTTTGCACTACTTTGAGAAGCTAAGATAGGTTTTTTGTTTTGTTTTTTTAAATAACAAACTTATGTATAACCTCGTTATAGAAGTATACTTACCTGGTAATCTGAGGCAGAATTTTAAGAGATACCTTTAAATCACAAATTTCTGAAGTGGAGTTAAAATTTTTATTCTATCTAATGTTTATTTTTTATGCCAGGTGGTGTGGTGGTGCACACTTTTAATCCTATCACTCAGGAGGCAGAGACAGGTAGATCTCTGAGTTCAAAGCCAGCCTAGTCTATAGAGTGAGTTCTGGGACAGCCAGAGTACCACAGAGAGAAACCCAGTCTCAAAAAAAAAAAAACCAAACCTAACAAACAAAATCTCCCCAAACCCAAAATCATAAAACAAACATATAAAACCCCCAAAAGAAAAAAAGATTTATTTGTATTATTTGTGTATGTGTATATATGCACCAATGTGCACATGCTATATTTTTTTTTACTATTTGTGTGTATATGCAAACAAGCATGTGTCAGTGCCCTCAGGGGCTAGAAGAGGGAGTCATACCCATTAGAGTTACAGTCCCTTGTGAGTCACTCAGTGTGGGTGCTGGGATCTGAACTCTGGTCCTCATGACAGAGCAACAAGCATTTGATAGAAAACTTTACTTATTCTCTCATACAATACATCCTGACCACAGTTTTTCCTCCCTCCAGTCCTCCCAGTCACCACCCCAACCTTCCCTCTCCCCCAGATCCACTGCTCCTCAGTTTCCCCTCAGAAAAAGAGCAGCCCCCCAGGGATATCTACTGAGCAAGGCATAACAAGATTAATAGCCAGAAACTGTAAACAACCTAGATGCCTCTCAACTGGAGAATGGATAAAGAAAATGTGGTACCTTTATGTAATGGAGTATTTTTCAGCTATCAAAAAAATGACATCAGGAAATTCTCAGGCAAATGAATGGAATAGAAAAAAATACCATCCTGCGTCAGGTAACCCAGACCAGAAAGACAAATATGCTATGTACTCACTTATAAATGGATATTAGAGTCAGGTAGTGGTGGCACACGCCTTTAATCCCAGCACTTGGGAGGCAGAGGCGATTTTTGAGTTTGAGGTCAGCCTGGTCTACAGAATGAGTTCCAGGACAGCCAGGGCTATACAGAGAAACCCTGTCTTGAAAAACAAAACAAAAACCCAAAATAAATGGATATCAGCTGTTATATAAAGGATAATCACGCTACAGTCCACAGACCCAGAGAAGGTAAGTAGTAAGGAGGCTCTGGCAAGGGTCAGGGGATGCATGGATTTCCCTAGGAAGGGGACATAGAACAGATCTTGTGGGCACACTGGGGACTGGTAGAGATGGGGACATTAGGGATGGGACAGAGTATGGGGAGAGGTGACTATAATGGGGGGCTTGGGGAGCTATGGGAAAACCCAGTGAGTGCAGTGGAAATTTCCCTGAATCTATGAGGTGACTCTAATGTGCACTCCTAGTGATGGGCGACATGGAGCCTGAACTGCACATCTTCTGTAGCCAGGGAAGGCTTTGAGTGTTGGGATCCGGACACCAACTCAGCCATAAAACCTTTGACCTACAACAAGCATTCTTAACCACTGAGTCATCTCTCTAGCCCTGAAATGGATTTTCAGTGCAATTTATTTTTTATTTTTTATTTTTTGGTTTTATTTTATTTTATTATTTTAGTTTTATTTTATTTTGGTTTTTTGAGACAGGGTTTCTCTGTGTAGCCCTGGCTGTCCTGGAACTCACTCTGTAAACCAGGCTGGCCTCGAACTCAGAAATCTGCCTGCCTCTGCCTCCCAAGTGCTGGGATTAAAGGCATGCGCCACCACTGCCTGGCACAATTTAGTTTTTAAAAAAACTATTTCTAGCCAAGGCACTTGTGTAACCCAGTGCAGAAGGCAGTGTGTGAAAATATGTTCTGAGGGCAGCTTGCATGGACTCATGTGGGGTCAGAAGCGAGCCCCTGAGCTACCCTACAGATCTACTCAGGGAATACAAGGTGCAACTGTGCACTTGGAGTCAGGGTGTAGCTCAGTGGTAGAGCACTTGCTTGGCATGTGAGCAGTACTAGGTTTGATCCTCAGTACCATAAATTACAACCAAACCAATCTAGTTTAGGGGATTTGGATGCCAATATATTGAGAATGGCTGATCTGTTAAGAGAAATGGAAAACGGTAAAAACCAGCTAGCTTGTATCTGTCTCAGGTAAGATTGTTTGTTTTCAGTAACTCAGACACACCGCAGAAGCAGTTGACAGGATGCAATTCCGCCATGAGTCAATTAATATAATACACACTGTCTCCATTTGCTTTGCCATTGATTCAAAACTCAGTCTTCTACCAGAGGATCTGAGGATACAGGTGCAGATGTGGGGCTCAGCCCTTCTTTTACCCTCCCTGTTGAACCATCAGGGCCTATTTTGTAATCAACACTCACTCCCTCTCTAGGCTGTAGAGTAGGCCAGGAGAGCTGGGGATCCCACTAAGGAAGGGAGCAGCTTTAGAAGTTGGTTTGTGCAACGTGATAGAATGTTTCTCTTGCTCACCCACTCGTGGGCGCGTCCATTTGGGTTTGGAGGTAAGAAAAGGGAGGGAGAAAGAAACACAGGGCCATCTAGGCCCAGCGCCTGTTTATGCGTTTTTGAAACCAGACTTAGAGCTGCAAGTAGTTGTTTTACTACAGTCAATGGTCAAACATGCAGTTCTCCCTCTGAGCTTTCTAAAGGCTGGGAATATAGCCATGTGCCACTGCAACTTGCCGGCCTCCTTTTTATTTACTTAAGGTTTTTACTTTTTAAAATTTTGAGATAAGGCCCAATATGGCCTTAACTGTGTCAATACATATAAAGTCCACCTTATCTTAATGAAGGACATGTGTGCTGTACATTTTAAAGGCAGACCAGAAGAAAATTTGTAATATTTCCAGTAGACCAGATTCTGGTGTGTAGAATGTGTCAAAGCCCTCACAGTTTAAACCCAAGGGGGACATTGAGAGAAATATGGCCTTGCATATCTCAGAAGACATACAAATAGATGAAAGGCAGTTTTTACAAGACTGAAATTGTTAAACCTCATTGGGGGAAATGCCAGTTAAAGATTCCAGTTTTCGCCGGGTGGTGGTGGCGCACGTCTTTAATCCCAGTACTTGGGAGGCAGAGGCAGGCAGATTTCTGACCAGTACTTGGGAGGCAGAGGCAGGCGGATTTCTGAGTTCAAGGCCAGCCTGGTCTACAGAGTGAGTTCCAGGACAACCAGGGCTACACAGAGAAACCCTGTCTCGAAAAAACCAAAAAAAAAGATTCCAGTTTTCACTCACTCCTTAGAGGGATGGTTATTCAAAAACGTATGCATATGGTTATTCTCCCACTTCGACTGACTCAGAGAAAATGATCTCAGTATTTTGATCACGCCTCTTTTTTTTTTTTTAAACCTTAGACTACTATTCTGAAAGCGTACCCCAAACCTACAAAACAGGGATGCTAATCGAGTACTGCTTATGGTTGGACAACCCAGGGAGCAAAGCAGAAATCAGTCTATACGAGAAGGGTGAAATAGAGATAAGACCTCACGAACCGTAGAGAAACCTCCCAAAAATCACAATGGAGATTGATTTCACAGTGACTGGGAGGAATCTTCACGGTACTTTGTTAAGTAAGAAAAGCTAGTCATATTGTGACACATGGAGTGGCATGGCCTTTACATGAAAATAGCCAAGAATGTGTGCGTGTGTCTGTTGTGTGGGGCAGAAAATAATGGGAAAAACAAAATGTATTGCAATCAGGGTCATGCTACTCTTCCAGCCATAATCAACAAGAAATTCTTGTGTTTCATTGAAAGAAGTAATCAGACCACACTTCTTTTTTCAGGAGCAGCTACGATGTATACAAGATATAAGATAGTGGAGAAACAAAATGAAACCTGCTACTTCAGCACTCCCGTTTTTAACTTGGTGTCCTTGGTGCTTGGATTGGTGGGATGCATTGGAATGGGCATCGTAGCCAACTTCCAGGTACGGCCTGAGTGTGCCGGGTTGGGGGGTGGGTTGGGGGGTAGGGGATGGGGGGTTGTAGGGGTGTGGGGGGAAGAGTTCACATGCAAGTAGAGAAGCAGGCAGGCAAGAAACCAGCTTGAGCCGAGAGCCATGAGATGGCCAGTGGATTAGATTTGGTGAATTTTTAACATGTTTGTCAATCTTGCTTGGGAATTGGGAGAGAAGGGGTTTATATTTGCAAGATGAGGACGAATGCCTGAGAGGGTGCTACAGGCTCAGTGCTGCTCCCTCTTCATTTTTTTAAAGAGATTTTTTTACCCCTATCTGGCCCAACTTGGCTTGGAATTTTCACTCACGTATGATTGCAAACAAACACACAGACATGCACGCACACAGACACGCACGTATGCACAAACATAGCACATATTTTAACCTTAAACTATTAATGCTGAGTTTTCCTGCCTCAGCCTTCTAAGTGCAGAGACTGCAGGCGTGAGGTACCATGGCTGACTTTGCAGTTGATATTCATGTAGTCTGAAGCAAGAGCTACTTCAGCTTTGTAAATGGTTTTCCTAAAGTTCACAACTCTACCATTGGATATGATCTGTCTGGTATTCAAAGAGAAGCACCCGGCCTCTCCCTTTTGTGGGTGAAGACTCAGTCTGTGGAGGTGAAATCTTTCGCTCAACTTTATTCAGTGGAACTCGCCTGCACTGCCATAATACAGCCCCTGTCCCAGGGACCATACTTTTTTAAAATTTGGAAATTCCTGCTCATCCCACAATCTTTTGCAAGAAAGCGTTTGATCTGTCTATTGAGAGCTATTTAATGTCTTAGAAAAGTCCATTGGACTCTGTGTTTGTACTACTGATAGTACCCAGCTCATAAGACTATTGCAAGGATTGGGGGAGAGAACTCGTGTACAGTAGCCAGCAGTCCATACTTAGGGACTGTCCTCATTATAGCCACTACAATGGTCCTGCACTCTTAACTGTTGTCTCCATGTGAGAGCAAGGTGGATTACTATAGGAAGCCTTGGGTATTGCCCAGGGGAAAGTCTCTTTAACCTTCTCCCACCAGCAATGATGGTCCTGTATGATGCTCGTTTTTACAGAAAGATGGCAGGCATCACCTCTAATGGGCTGCAGTCCATCCATTCGTCTACTCCTGTATGGAACTGGCCAGAGTGACTCAGTTTGACAATGCATCTCACGAGCCCCACAGATTCACCTTTTCTGCATTGTTGAAGGGAGATGCCCTCTATCAGCACGTGGGTAGGGGCGTCATGATAAAGCATCTCAGGAAACTCAGTGGCCAACACTTAGGGTGGTAGAGCCTTCCCTTCTACGGTACAGCACATTCAGGATGAGCCACAGTCCAGGGATGATGGAAAATGACTGCAGCGTTTGCAGGTCTACCATCAGGAAGTGCGCTAAAGCGGGGAGGGGACTTAGAATCATAAGGATCGTTCATCAGCGTGTGAATATAAGTTGTCAGTGGAGGGTAGTCAACATTTTATTCTATCACTTTCTCCCTGAAAAACATCATAAGGCATAAGTGTTTCTCTTTAAATAATAAAGGACAGACGTTATAAGGAAAATATAGATGTTTACATAGTAGAAAATATAGGCATTTACATATGGATTTCCTTTATCACTGTCCTCTAAGGCTTCCGTGCTTGAGGTCCTGTGGTTCATTTTGTTAGCATGTAATAAGCTGTGGACCTGGAGGAGAATCTGAGCTATGAGGTCAGGGGAGAGAGGAGGCCCTGGGAGTTCTTGATCATACAAATCCCACAGACGGGATGTCCATAACTCGCTTCCCCGACAGGGTGGGCAGGTCGCCCGCCTGGTGTCTGCCTCATTTGTTATCTCTTCTGCCAGTCTTTCATCGCCTCTCCTGAGGTTTTCTTTGTGAAGTTGTCCTTAGAGATGATAACATGGCATGGTGATGGGTTAAGTAGGACAAGCTGAGGGATCGGGGAATTGCTCTGACTACTGAGTAAGTGCGTCCGTGATCTCCCTCACACAGAATGTAGAAGAGCTGAAACGAAACACTGACAATTTTATGTAAGAAAAGGGTGGCTGACTCCAGAACAGAAAAAACAAACAAAACAAAACAAAACAAAACAAAACAAAAAACCATGATTGTACAGTCACAGCCAAGTGATAAGGTGATGAACTAGAAAAAAAAAAGCCAATTAAGAACCATTGCTCTGAGTGCAATTCCCAGCAACCACATGGTGGCTCACAACCATCTGTAACGGGATCCGATGCCCTCTTCTGCTGTGTCTGAAGATAGCTACAGTGTACTTACATACATAAGATAAATAAATAATTCTTTAAAAACAAAACAAAACTGTTAACTATAGACCTTGTGACACATGCCTTTAATCTCAGGATTTAGGAGACAGAGACAACAAGATATCTGTGAGTTCAAGGCCAGCCTGGTCTATAAAGCAACTTCCAGACAACCAGGGCTGTTATACAGAGAAACCCTGTCTCAAAAAACCAGAAACTAATAAACGAGGAAAGCAAGCAAGCAAGGATTAACAAAACCAAACTGTAAACCCTTGTAAACCAGGGCAGTGAGAAGGCTCATCAGATGAAAGGCCTTTCATGCAGGAGGAGACTGACTTCCAGTGTTGTCCTCTGACCATGTACCATGACATGCATGTGCACAGGCACACACACACACACACTCTGTCTCTGTTTCTCTGTCTCTCTCTCTTACAAAAAAGAACTATGAGCCAAGTATGGTTTCATACACCTGCACTTCTAGCACTCTGGATGCTAAGGGAGGAGGATTGTTATGAGTTGGAAGCTTCAGCTACATAGCAAGACCCTGCCCAAATAAATAAACAAACAAGTAAATAACATATAAGCCCTGCACCACAGAGATATAAGTTATGGATATATTAATTATCTTGACTTATAATCATTCCACATGATAAACATATACAGAACTTATATAAATATCATGAATATATACAATCATTTTTATAAGTTAAAACTAATATTTCTAAACTGAGATGTTCATTATAGCCAAAAAGAAAGAAAGAAAGAAAGAGAAAGAAAGAAAAGAAAGAAAAAGAAAGAAAGAAAGAAGAAGAAAGAAAATCAAGGTTTAACTCTCTTAGGATTCTAGTGTTTTCTGTGTATTTTTGCCTTGAAACTTGCAAAAAGTTCCTAACAGTGAGTCCAAAGAATATGCCAAACTTCCATCTCATCCACTCCAAATTCATGTCTGACCTGAGAAACATTCCTCCATTAAAAGACAAGGGCTGGAGATGTAGCTCAGTTGTAGACAGTTTGCTTATCATGCACAAAGTCCCAATACCCTAAATTCTGGGCATGGTGTAAGTCTGCCTATGGCATTTTGAAGGTAGAATCAGGGGGATACAAATTTCAAGGTACTCAGCTACAGAGGGAGTTTGAGGGTAGGCTGGGCTACATGAAGCTCTGTTAGAAAGAGAAAGAAGAGAGAGAGAGAAGAGAGAGAGAGAGAGAGAGAGAGAGAGAGAGAGAGAGATTTTTTTTGAGAGATCTTACTATGTAGCCCAGGCTAGTCTTGAACCTTTGATTGCTCCCTTCTTGTTTTCCTGTGTGTAAATGATAAAGTACATCTGTCATTGTGAAGGAGACACATGAGAGATTGATGCGGGGACCTTTAATATGATTATGGTAGGGTAAATGTTCCCAGGGAGCCCACAAAGCTTTCAGATTTAGCTCCAGAAGGGTGTGTCAAGATGGCCAGGGCAGAGGAAGGAAATGTCCTTAGAGTGGGAGGAGACGAAGTATTAAAATTCAGGATGTCTATAAAAGAAAAGTGGAAAGTACCAAAATTCTGATTATTTCTGAAAGTGACTCTTTAGCAGAAGATGTATTAGTTTCTATTTTGACCTCACCCAAATATGCCTCACATTCAAGCATCAAAACAGATTTGTTTCTCTTCATTGTTTAAAAAATATTTTTAAATTGTGGTAAGACATACAAAATATAGAATTTTCGTCTTAAACACTTTTCCCTGTATCATCCAGTGATTATATTCCTAAATTCTGTAAGTACTTAAAGGGGCACAAATATTTTAAGACATAGAAAGTCCCTTACTTTTTTATATATAACTAAATCTATATGCCCATGTTAGATATACTAGTTATAGAAAGTAACACGATGTTTTGTAGACCGTGGCTGCAATTGTGTCTGGTACTCACGGTGATTCTCCTGCCTCATTCTCCTGAGTGCTGGGGTTACAGGTTACAAGTCTCCCCTTGGCTTCTAACTGCAATTTTTGTAGGAAAAGCTTCTATATGGTCTTGACAGAACTGGATAGACCAAAACAGAGGCTGTGCTCACGGTCTCATGAGTTAGGATGCCGGGGACTTCGGAGCAGCGTGAACATCTGGCATTGATCGGCAGCTGGAGGCTTTTCTCTTGATACTCTTGGCTGGGGACCACCTCTCTGTGGACCAATGGCTTGCGCAGCTTCTCACCCTATGGGTCTTGACCCCTCAACCCTTCATCGGCGTCACCTAAGACCATCAGAAAACACAAATTTTACATTACAGTTCATAACAGTAGCAAAATTACAGTTAAGAAGTAGCAATGAAAATAATTTTATGGTTGGGGGGTTTATGACTGAGGGTCAATACAACATGAGGACTCTGTATTAGAGGGTCACAGCATTAGGAAGGTTGAGAACCACTGCCTTAGAGCTTCCCTGAGCAAGCGAGTGAGTGAGTGAGTGAGTGAGTGAGTGAGTGAGTGAGTGAGTGAGTGCTGATGGCTGGGGTTAGCACTTTCCTACGGAGTACTAACCCATCTCTGTGCTCTCTGCAGGAGTTAGCTGTGCCTGTGGTCCACGATGGTGGTGCACTTCTGGCTTTTGTCTGCGGTGTGGTGTACACGCTCCTGCAATCCATCATCTCCTACAAATCATGTCCTCAGTGGAACAGCCTCGCCATATGCCATGTCAGGATGGCCATCTCTGCCGTTTCCTGCGCAGCTGTCGTCCCCAGTATCCTTTTCATGGGTCTGTTGTAAAAAAAAAAAAAAATGCTGTGAGGGAGAAGGAAGATTGTTCTAACTTCCGGCCATAGCAGTAGGTAAACTAGGGACTGCTTAAGTGGGGTCTTTGCCGTGGGCACAGAGATTCACTCACCGCATGGGAGTATGGCGTGGGTAAGTGGGGGTTTATAACCGGGGAGTAGCTTGGGGTCACTGGGTAGAAGAGAACTAGGAAGAAACATGAAGTGGCTAAACTTCCCTGATTCTTGCATAAGACACTTCAGGGAAATCAGGCAGCCTTGAGGGTGGGGGTGGAGTGATGGTGAAGGAGGGGAGAGGACTCAGATAATCAGAGAGATTACACCAGTGGTTAGGCAGTTTGGGTTTACTAGGCTTGGTGTCACTGTGACAATATTCCTGACACAAACAACCGAAGGGGAAAGCTTTATTTTGGTTTACTGTTTCTGAGTCTTCAGTCCATGGTCGATCGGATCCCGTGCTTAGGTGGACTAGAGCATGTGAGGGCAGAATTTCTTCACCTCATTATGAGCAGGAAAGAGAAAGCAAAAGATAGAGTGGAGGAAGGGGCTAAGGGAAGGAAGAGAACAGGAACGGGAGAAGGTGGGGGGAGGAGTCAGGGACATGATGCCCCCAGCTCTGGCCCAAGGACCTACCCTTCGTGATCCGCTTCTTCCAGATAAGTCCCAGTTCTCCCCCAATAGTGTCCCCATTTGGGGACAAGCCCCCAGCTGACACATGAACCTTTAGGGGTGGGATGGAGACACTTTAGAGTTAACTGTCTTAGTAACTTTTCTACTGCTGCGAGAAGGCACCATGATCAAGGCAACTTGTAGAAGAAAGAGTTACAGTTTCAGAGAGTTAGAGTCCATGATTGTCACAGTGTGGGAACCTTGGCGGCAGGCAGGCAGGCAGGCAGGCAGACAGACAGCTACACACCCACACAGGAGCAGTAGCTGAGAATTTGCATCTTGGTTCAAAATGATGAGGCCGAGGGGGTAACTGGGAACTGCACAGGCTTTTGAAAATGCAAAGTCCGCCCCCAATGACACACTTCCGCAAGATCTAATCTTCCTCAAGCAGTTCCACCAACTGAGAGTCAAACATTCAAATGTATGAGCCTATGGGGGCCATTCTTACTCACACCACACTAAACTTAACCAAGATCTAGCTAAAGTGATTTCGTTTTCCTTATATTTATATTCTAATTAAAGTGATCTTTATGTTGAAGTGGGCCCGGGGGGCAGGTTTAGGATCCCGGCTGCAGAGTTAGCTAAGCGAAGAAATCTTGGCCACAGTATTCCAGAAGTTTGATGTCCCTCTTTACCCCTGTTCCTGAAGCCATACCAAGTGTCCGTACTCTTTAGGAGATCAAATAGGAGAAAAGTAGACACTAGAGAAGCATTAGATGGGTGGGGAAGGAAGGAATGGGGGAAGCCAGGAGCACTTGAGGCTGTTTGCTTTCTTCCCGGAGGGTCCGTTTCACAAGACACATGAAAATATTTGACTTTTTGTAGTGCTTGGTTAAAGGCATCAAATATTGGCATTGTCATTAAAGAAATGAGCTTTGTGGCATCCCAAGAGCCAGACTCCATGCTTGCTGGTGAGAGGACAGTTTGACTTGTTGACCTGTACTAAGGGATTTCATTTTACATTTCTATTGCTTATGACCTAAGTTGACCCAAAATACATTTAGTCTTTTTGTGGTTACGGATCTTGTTTTCAGTATGAAATTCACTTCATTTTCTAATTTAGCAATAAAGAAGAAAATGAGTATGTAATCATGTTTATGTATTTTGACCTAAAGGAAATGAAAGATGTTTGGACATGGTGGCACATGCCTGTATTTCTAGTATTTGATATGCATAGACGGAGGACTGGCCTGGGCTTGTGGGACTGGCATCCTAAGAAAGGCCCTGGTCCTTTAATCCCAGCACTCGGGAGGAAGAGGCAGGCAGATCTCTGAGTTCGAGGCCAGCCTGGTCTTCAGAGTGAGTTCCAGGACAGCCAGGGCTACATAAGAGAAACCCAGCCTCAGAAAACCAAAACCAAACCAAACCAAACCAAAACCAAACCAAACCAACCAAACCAAACCAAACCAAACCAAACCTCTTTTTCTTCTATTGGGTTGCCTTGTCCAGCCTTGACAGGAGGGCTTCTGCCTTGTCTTATTCTATCTTGTTTTATCCCATTTGTTTGTCATCTTTTGAAGGCCTGCTCTTTACTGAAGGGAAATGGAGGCAGGAGTGGATCTGGGGGGAGGTGGGATCTGGGATGGGAAGGAAGAGAAACTTTAGTTGGGGACAAATCGAATGAGAGAAGAATCTATTTTCAATAAAAAAGAAAAAGAAGCAAAATATCCTCTTCCCCATTCTCGTGTGTGTGTGTGTGTGTGTGTGTGTGTGTGTGTGTGTGTGTGTTCATTCTTCTGTTTTGTTTATTTGAGAACAGGGTCTTGTTATATAAGTCAGGCTGGCCAGGACCCAACCTGTTTCAGCCTGTCAAGTGCTGTGACCGTGGATGTGTGTGATCACACCTGCCTCCCTTTATGTCTTTCATGAAGTATTTGAACCAAGAAAGTGAAACTGATCTGGTATTTCAAGGGTGGAAAATTCTCCATCTTTTGATCTTATGTCAGATTGCAGGAAGAAAAAAAAAAAGACAGTGTTTTGTAAGCAATGTAGACCAGGTCATGGTATGTAGTGGTCAAACTTCAGAGAACATTCTGTCCTTCCAAACTCCAACCTCTGTTTTTCTCCTAAAATAGAAAGGATACCAGACAGACTTAAGTATGCAATTTTGCTTTTGTTTTTATTTCTTATTGTTTTGACATAGAGTCTTACTTGTAGCCCAGGCTAGCCACAAACTTGTGGCAATCCTTTCTATCTCAGTCCCCTGAGTGCTGGAATTATAGGCATATGCCGCCTAGTTGGCTTCCTCCTCCCAGTCTTGGGGAAATTTTAATTATAAAATTTACCATCAGGGAGGAACTAAGCCCTGACAATGAGAAATTTACTACCAAATGGCACGCCTTTCTCCTAAGACAATCCTTTCCCCATTTCCTTGTTCCGTTAATAGTTTGAAAGATGTTCATACTTTTCTCAAAATAGAGTTCCTTAAATCTTCAGCTCATGTTGCCTGCCAAGTGTATGATTAAGTGGTGTCTGTCGTGTTGTAAAGTTTCTCGTGTAGGAAATCTTTCTTTGCTTGCAACTCTTAGAGGCAAATCTCTTGATCCTAAAACTAGGGAGAGCCAAAGCACACTGGGACATTTCAGCCTGTTTCCCTTCCTAGCGTTTCCATTTCCAGGAGGTTCATACTCTTAGCCAAGCCATGGGTCAGAGACTAAAAGCAGGTTCTGAATGTCCCCACAACAGGCTAACCTGAGTGAAGTCAACAAACTTCCTTATGAAAGAGTCTCTGGCCTCAAGCTTTTCTATGGTAGCAATGTTTCTCTGGAAAGACCTTAGAGACTTCTTAATTTTAAGGAGTCTGTGTTTCTTCTCAATATTTTTATGACACGAAACAGCCTTATTGACTCCTGAAGAAACTGAGCCACTTAATGAGGCCAGTCCTTGCTTCTGTCTCCCCTCCCCTCCCCTCCCCTCCCCTCCCCTCCCCTCCCCTCCCCTCCCCTCCCCTCCCCTCCCCCCCTTCTCTCCTCCTCTCCTCCTCCTCCTCTCCTCCTTTTCTCTTCTCTCTCTCTCTCTCTCTCTCTCTCTTCTCTCTCTCTCTCTCTCTCTCTCTCTCTCTCTCTCTCTCTCTGAGATATGGTTTCTTTGTGTAGCTCTGGCTGTCCTGGACTCTCTTTGTAAACCAGGCTGGCCTCGAACTCACAGACACCTCCCTCTGCCTCCGGAGTGTGGGATTAATCAGTCATTTTCTATCAGGTTTCTAAATTTCTCCTGCTTATTGGCCCATCTTGCCTCAACTCCTAAAGCTTTAAAAAACTTCACAGAAGCAAGGCATGATGATAGCAGTCCAAACCTGACTAAGGAAGGAAGGAGAAAAGGAGAAGAGAGAGAGAAAAAGGCAGGGCATAGGTGGCTTGCTCTTTTAATCCCAGCGTTTGGGAGGCAGAGGCAGGTGGCTCTCTGAGTTCAAGGCCAGCCTGGTCTACAAAGTGGACAGCCAGAGTACATAATGAGACCCTGCTCACCCCCTTCCCCCACCCAAAACAAGCAAAAACAAACAAACAAACACAAAAAAGAAAAGAGAAAGGAATGGAGAAGGAAGAAAGGAAGGCACCTTCCAGGGTTCTTGAGACATGTGATATGAGACTTCCTGTTTCTTCAGGTGCATTGTGACAGACTTTTTCCTTCTAGGCATGGTGGTTTCCTCTTCTCTAGTTTTGCTCTGCTCATCCCAGGGTTTATCCTCAACCTGGGCTCTTGGTTCATCAAAGTAGCTATGGGACTCTTTTTTTTTGTTTGTTTGTTTTTCCAGACAGGGTTTCTCTGTGTAGCCCTGGCTGTCCTGGAACTCACTCTGTAGACCAGGCTGGCCTTGAACTCAGAAATCCACCTGTTCTCTGCCTCCCAAGTGCTGGGCTTAAAGGCGTGCGCCACCACCGCCCAGCGGGACTTTTTTTGCATACTTGAAATATGGCTAACTCATTTGAAATCTTTCCTAGATGTGAAATACATATCATTTCAAAGACTTGATGAGAGAAAAGGATTGTTGAGGAGATGACCTCTGACCTCATTAGTTTGCCCTCCATTTTGGGGGTGAGGTGGGGAATGGACTTAAACACTTAAACTCATTGTGTAGCCCAGGCCAGCTTCAGACTTTTGATTCTCTTATCCTAGCTTCCCAGTATTGGGATTACTGTCCTGAAGGCACCACATCTCTCTTATACGAATAACTCTGTATATTATTACACATTAAAATATCACCACTATTTCATCATCATTTTAAAAATTATGTCTTTCTCTCTCTCTCCCCCCCCTCTGTCTGTGTGTGCATGCGTGTGTGTGTGTGTGTGTGTTGTGTGTGTGTGGCCTGTAAACAGGTGCCCACAGAGGCCAGAAGAGGCATCAGATCCCCTGCAACTGTGACTTACAGGAGGTTGTTAGCTGCTCACCGTGTATGCTGGGGACCAAATTCATGTCCTCTGGAGGAACAGCACACACACTTAACAATGAGACATGTCTCCTGTGTCATCGCAATTAATATTATTTGAAATATTATGTTAAATACGATATATGTTACCTATCAGTATATAAGATAACATCAAATGATATATTAATGTTATTATAGTTACAGTATTTTAGTAAGTTGGGTTAAATAAGATGTTTTATTAGTTTTTTAATTTGCTTTTAAAGATGAGTTTTCTCATCTCTGTAGCCCTGGCTGTCCTGGAACTTGCTCTGTAGACCAGGCTGGCCTCAAACTCACCAGAGATCTGCCTGCCTCTGCCTCCAAAGTGCTGGGATTAAAGGTGTGGGCCACCATCTCCCAGCTTCACTATTATTGCATTTATTTATTTGCTTGTTTGTTTGTTTATATTTTTGAGACAGAGTTTCTTTATATAACAGTCCTGGCTATCCTGGAACTTGCTTTGTAGATCAGGTTGGCCTGGAACTCTCAAGAGGTCTGACTGCTTCTGCCTCCCAAGTACTGGGATTAAAGGCATGTGCCATCATGTCCCACCTTCTTTTTAGTTTTAAAAAACGTGGGTACCAGCAAATTTAAACTTAACACATTATAGTTTTGTGGGCTTGGGCTACTATAGAGAAGTCTTCAGACTTCATAGCTCAGATGAAGCTGAACCCTGATGCACTCCCTGGCACCCCAGAAGCCAGTGTGTGAGAATTTATGTCTTTTCATCTGAGCCATTGCAGTTCCTGGCTCTCTTCTGCCTAGCATACCATGGTCTCTGGGCTTCGTCTAATGGGACTTTAATAATATTTCTGAGTGCTGAGACTACGTCTGTTTAACTGAACTCACATCTACTCACAGACAGCGTGGTGCCAAGTGCCCTCAAGAGGGAGCTGAGGGTAAGCAGATGAGTTAATAGACTTTGAAGCAGGAGTGTGGTCATTAGATGATCAAGGGATCATCCATGCTCTCGGCTGCTTTTATTCTGGGAAAGTGAGAAGTGTTGAGCTTTGCAGAATATGAAGCGGGAGGGGCCAGGAAAGGACGAGCTGACTGTATTCTTAAAAATAGTCTTTCCAGAGCTTTCTATTTCCTCTTTTTTTTTTCATTTTTTATTTTTATAATTCACTTATGCCCATTGGTGTTTTGCCTGCATGTATGAGGCATGTGTGAGGGCGCCTCATCTTCTGGAGCTGGTGTTACAGAGAGCTGTGAGCTGCCATGTGGTGCTGGGAGCTGAACCCAGGTCCTCTGGAAGATCAGCCAGTGCTCCTAACACTGAGCTATCTCTCCAATGCCCCCCCCAAACCCCACTTTTAAAACTTTCTAAGTTCAACCTTGCCCTTCTTGAGGCTGTAGTGCCCAGGGAAAGCAGGGATCTCCATGGCTCGCATCTCTTTTGGCTCTATAATTCTCGGTCATGGGGAAGGGGGCTACACTTCTACCCAATCACCCATCAAAAGTCTATTTCTACAAGGTAGTAGTTGGAATTCGAAAAATAGCTTATTTTTGGTTTTTTCCTCTATCATCATCATCATCATTATTTCAGATGTTTTGCCTGCATGTGTATGTATGTTGGTGCATCCAGTTTACATGGTGCCCACAGAGGGCATCAAACTGGAACTGGAGTTGCAGTTGGTTATTCACAGACATGGGTGCTGGGAATGGAACCTGGGTCCTCTGCAAGAACAGCCAGTGCTCTTAACCACTGAGCCATCTTTCCAGCACCTGGTAGTTTATTTTTGTATATGAAGTGTTACTTTTCACAAAAGCTCTTACCTTGAAAATGGCATTTTAGAGGGAGTATGTTTTTATTCAGTTGCAGAAATGAAAAATAGACCTGTCTCGGACTCTGGTGTCAGCAGGGTGGGCCAGCTGTAAGTAGCTTGCTTGAGTGGAACACCTAGAAATGCTCAGGTTGAACAAAATGTAGACACAGGTTAAAATTTACTATACAAACCTGTCTTAGTCAGTATTCTGCTGCTGGGAAGAGACACCATGACCATGGCAGCGCTTATAAAGGGAAGCATTTAATTGCGGGCTTGCTTACAGTTTCAGGGGCTTAGTCCATATTATCATTACGGCAGCAGGGAGCATGGTGGCACGCAGGCACGGTGCCAGAGAAGTGACTAAGAGCTGCATCCCAATCCTGGCTGAAAGGGAAGAGGAAGATACAGGGCTGGGTGTGTGGTTTGAACTTCCAACAAGGTCATCTCCTAATCCTTCTAATACTATCAAAGAGTCCAACTCCCTGGTGACTAAGCCTTCAAATATATGAGCCTAGGGGAGCCGTTTTTATTTGAACTGCCAAAACATTCAAAAAGTATTAGTAAGGAATAATTGTATTTCCATACTATAATTTATTGATTTATGCATTTTCTTTATGGTACAGGGAACTGAACCTAAGGCCCTAGGCAATGCCAGGTAATGTTCTATATCCCTGTTGTAAATTAGCTACTGCCATGACTGAAGGTCTGACATCAGTCTGAGATGTCCATATCACAGGTTTGATTGTAGAAATGTTATGTTTGGAGATTGCATAATAATTATGTTAATAGAATCATTTTAATAATAAAAGATCCAATGTCGTCTGCCGTTTCCTTAACAAACTCCTTCTATAAGTGATTGCCTGCGCTTCACTAATTTCTATAACGAAGCTGGAATGGAATCCAAAAGAAAAGGTAAGTGTCTACCCTCAGGAGAGTTGCTACTGAGCCTGGGTCTGTGAGGCTGTGGCTGCTGAATCCTAGGAAGGATCAGTTCTCTCTCTGTGTAAGAG
The DNA here is from genome assembly GCA_021653895.1 of Mastomys natalensis. Classification (NCBI taxonomy): domain Eukaryota; kingdom Metazoa; phylum Chordata; class Mammalia; order Rodentia; family Muridae; genus Mastomys; species Mastomys natalensis. Next base: position 122,011 of record JAJTUV010002209.1, on the reverse strand, counting down.
AGAGAACACACACACAACACACACACACACACACACACGGAGGGACATGGTCAGTATAGTTGTGCAATGGCAGGAACATAGGGTTTGTTGTTGCTTTGGGTTTTCTTTTCCAGACAGGGCTAATCTGTGTAGCCCTGGTATCCTGGAACTCACTGTATAGACCAGGTTGGCCTTGAACTCACAGCAATCCACCTGACTCTGCCTCTTGAGAATGTGTGCTACCACTGCCTGGTGTTTGGGTTTTCTTAAAAGCAAAAGATATCTCCCCCCTCCTCTCTTTTACCCTGACTCTTGAATCTCTCATGTTCAGGGAGACTGGTTAGTTTAGGGACCCACTTACTGCCTTAGGATGTGTCAGTTTGCCTTGAGTGTATAGATGATGCTCGAGACACAAGGTAGATGACAGAGAGTAACAGGACTTTTCAAGGAGCAAGAAGAATGTCTTCAGCCAAAACAAACAGGAAGACAAATAGGCCAATGGAAGAACCAGAACTGTGCTGGGCTGCCTACAGACAGTTCTCATGAGCTGAGTCTATGGGAATGTCCAGGAGGAAAGACAGCTGTGGGGACGCGGGTCCCAAGGAGGCCTGGAGTTCAATGGGTAAACAAAGACTGTCCTCTGCCAAATATAATATTTTGAAAGTAAGGACGATTGTGAATTGAAGTCCGATAGTGTGTTGCAGAACCACAGAAGCAATAGCTAACTCTTACCACAGACTAGGGCACAATATCTATCCAGAGACCAAGAGAAGGACATTTTTAAGAAGGGAATAGTTGTTCATGGCAGACAGAGCCGAGCAGTTCTAGGAATGAAGGTCCTGGACTTGAGAAGCAACAAAGTCACTCATGTTTCTCAACAACAACAATAAAAAAGCAATTTTGGCAAAAGGTTGGGTGAGAGGCTAAAGGTAAAGGGTGAGAGGAAGGGCAGGATGCAGTGAGGGGCGGAGGGATGGCATGATTAAGCCAAGAGGTTTCAAAAAGCACCGAAGATTCTGGCACGCGATGATGGACGCCATAAAGACAGCTACAGGGATGATGCTGAAGAAGAAAATTCAGGCTAGGATTTCTATTTCTTTGACTAGCTTGCCAAAAGAAGCGGTGGAGAGGTAGCTCTGACTGAAGGATGCTCTCTCCTCTGGCCAAGGAGACTGACATAGATACAGTTCATAAAACAAGTCCGGGTGTAATTCAACTCCTCGACACTAGGTGGCAGTGTTTCACCACAAATCAAGTGCCATCCAGGGCTCAGCGTGGCCGTAGGCTGTTGAAAATCTGTTAGCTTCTTCCATTTTCTATCTGTAACTGTGAAAAGGAGCAGGGTACGGTGGGTGGTTCATGCTTGCGATCCCAGGACTCCAAAGCAGAAGGAGCATGACTTTAGGACCAGTCTGGGCCACATAGAGACTTTGGCCTTATAAAAAAGAGCATAAAATTATCTAGTGTCTGGTTTTCTCTTTACTGAAGCACTCAGATGCTGCTTTCTGTTTCCAGTATCAATGGCTGCCGTGCGAATCCTTAAACCAATTGTCTGGATAGAGTAATACTTAGGCACTGCCCTGAACTTCCAAGAAGTATATCAAGCTCTTCTTTCACACTTTGTAACAGTGTACCTGAAGGGGAGGGTGAGGATTAGAACTCACTGCCGTTCACATATTCTGCATTTACACGTAGAGTGGAGAAGATGGGACTCTGGTTCCATGCCCTCTCAGTATCATATGGCCCCACCTTTTAAAAAATGATTTTATTTATTACACACACATACACACACACACACACACATACACACACACACGATAGCACAGATGTAGAGATCAGAGGACAGCTTTCTTCTTCCATCATGTGGACTCCTCTGAGCTCAGATCATCAGGCTTGGCCACGGTGCCTTAAATACAATGGACCATCTGCCAGTCTTACCCTTTATTTAATTTTTAAATATTTATTTGTGTGTGTGTGTGTGTTACCTCCATGTATGCATACACACCATTTGCATGCTTGGTGCTCTGGAACTGGAGATGCAGACATTTGTGAGCCACCATGTGGGTACTGGAACGCAAGCCCTCGTCCTCTGCAAGGGCAGTCAGTGTGTGCTCTTCACCTCTGAACCATCTCTATGGCCCCTTGCCCATTGCTTTTTTTTTTTAAATGTGATTTTTTTAAAAAGATTTATTTATTTTATATATGTGAGTACACATATATAAAATAAATATAGACACTATTGCTGTCTTCAGACACACCAGAAGAGGACATCAGATCCCATTACAGATGGTTGTGAGCCACCATGTGGTTGCCGGAAATTGAACTCAGGATCTCTGGAAGAGCAGTCAGTGCTCTTAACCGCTGAGCCGTCTCTCCAGCCTGCCCTCTGCTTTTGTAAGCATTCCTCACTGTCCAAGAATGACCTGGGATAGGGTACGATCCCTGCTGCTGGCACCAACAATTAGTGAGTGCTGTTCTCTGTCCCTGATCTGACTGGCCAGGGCTCTCCTCTGTTGTGACCCTGGGTGAGAACAATGGTTGGAAGTGAACATCTGTACAGCAGAGTCTGACGTCATCCATTACATCTGGGGATGAGCAGAGAACTGACTTGTTTACTGGACCAGCACAGGCCTCAGACCCAGTGTCTACAGACTTGACATGCAAGTGGATCAGAATGCAGATGAGGGTGAAAATATACATAGAGTTTGACAGTGCTTTTGAGTAAATTACAGTATTACAAAAAGCAGATGAACATACATATATACACATACATATACACATATGCATGCACGCATGCAGACAGGGAGGTGGGAGGGGAAGACACACACACACACAGAGACAGACAGACAGACAGACAGACTCATGCTTATGTGGAGGCCCAGCACTGACTTATTCCTGTGTTGTGAAGATGAAGTGTGTCGGCTGGCAGTGTAGCTCAGTGGTTATACAAGGTCTTGGGCTCAATCCCCAACACCGAGAAAATTAATTAATTAATGTTAAAATTAAATACAATCAAGAGAAATGGAATGAGTTGATGAGACATAGGCTTTGACCTTGTGTCGCTCAACCACCACCTGTTTCATTATTTTCTCAACTCCAGACACAACTGATTCCTGGCATCGTTTACCCCCAAAAGAGCCATACGATGGGAGTCTCGCTGCTGGCGTTTGCTCTGCGGCTGTGTTCGTCTTACTGTGCGAAACAGAACTCTGCAGAATCAATACACATAGTAACAGAGAGACATAAAAGCCTATCGTGGGGTGCCAAGCTGGTCTTCCAGGCATGCACACATCATTCTGGGGTGATCCCTGGGAGTGCCCACCAGACACTTCAGTGTGTCCTTCAGCTATGGGGTTCCAGGGAGGGACCACAAAGCCAAACCCTTTCTTCACTGCTGTCCAAATTTGCCTTGTGGTCTCAGCCATTCACTGGTCCTTAATTTTCCTTTTGAAGTTCTGTAGCTCAAGTCTTCAAACTAGAAGTGAGAGCTATAAAGAACTTTGGCATGGCTTAAATTCCCATCAGCCCCGGGCTGATCTCTGACCTCTGGGCTGCAAGGATTTGCAGTCAGGGTTTCCTCAAGGTTACAGTTTTATGTTCACTAGACAGCTTTACTTCTGGGCTGATTATCTCGTATTTCAGGTGACATCGTTCCGATGAAGTCATTTTGGCTAAACTCCTTATCTCTTTACTGTTGCTGTTAGGATTATATGTATCACGTGGTGAGCGCCATCTGTGAGTGGACTGTGGCTTTTGGTTTTATTTTCTATTTCCTAACATTCATCCAAGATTTCCAGGTAAGGATTTAATCGATTCAAATGTTATATGAACCCATCATGATTAGGATTAGTAAAAATTTAGAAAATTTCTTGATTTTTGAGAAACATTCCGGTTTTACCCTTATAATGTATTTGGGTGGCTGGAAGCTTGTGTGCTACATGACATTAGTAGTTTGCTTCCAAAAGGGAGCGACATTAGACACACAGGTACTTCACCAACGAAACTTTCACGTTATCTGACATTCAATGCTCAAAGTCCAGGCTGTGTTCAGGTAGTCCTCACTAGTTCCAAAGACCAGAAAATATATATGACTGTGTAAAAAAAAAAAATTATGTTGTTGAAAAACATTCCTAAGAGCCAGGGAATGTAAGACAGGATATTTGACCCAGGGAGACTCTCACCTCCTAAACAAGTGAGTTACTGGCTAAAATGATGAAGCCAAGAGAATTCTTCAGGACCCAGTCCAAGCACGGCAGGATAGTGGGAAAGCGTCTGAGAGTGCCATACGGAACTCTGGAATTGTTTCTGTCTTTGATGTTCCTCTTCCCCTGTCTCTGTAGAGTGTCACCCTAAGGATATCCACAGAAATCAATGATGACTTTTGAAAGAGTGAGAATCCTGTCTCATTCAGGGAGTGTCACAGACAGTTTCTGGAAGTGGACAGAAGATGGACGGGCTTGGATGTCACCCTGATCGGGACATATCTGTGGCACATCCAGGACTTGAATTTCATTAAGAATTCCTAGTAGTTGTTCAATTTACAAAGGTATGTTTCCCCGGAGAATGGACAGCACCAACGACACTGTAGCAATATTTCTATATTTTCTAAGACAATCTTTTACGAACAAGCTCATATGCAGAGAAGATGAGGCATTACGGAGAGCAGAGGATTATTCTTGTATAGATTCTTTAGGCTTTTTATGTAAGAATGATTTATGAAAATACACTAAGAGAAAAAATGCTGAGTTCAGTACTTTTTATTAACGAAGCCAAATCAGGGGATATTCATTTTAAAATTTCATTTTTTAAAAATATAGTGACCCGCATACATTTTCATCACAAGAGCACTTATACAATTCAATCTATAGTGATTATATAACCTAATGGTACAGATTTAGGTAATAAATGAACACTTAAAGCACTCTGAGTTTTCAGTGCATTAAACAAATGATTTTATAGTTAAGGCCTCCAAACTTTACAGTGCTCATTAACCAGCGAATGTGGAAGACCTCGGTTTGAAAATTGAGCCTCCTCATTTGCTTCTCCCAGGAACCCACAGCTTTACTGCCGCTGTTAACTGGTGGGCCTGGGAGTTAATTCCAGGTAGGATGGGCTCATGAGGCAGCTTAGAAATGGTAAAACTGCCCTTCTCATCATAACTTCTCAGTTTCCCTGTAAGCCAATCAAAGAGAACGCAGATCCAAGTCAGGGAGAAAGGAGAGCAGGAGAGCGCACATAGAAACTTCCAGGGGTAGGTAAGCTGCTGTTTATTTGCTCCGTTCAATGCCTGTGGCCACGGTTCTATGACACTATAGAGGAAGTGAGTCAGGCCCTTTCCTACGCAAGGCCTGGAGACTCCATCTTTCATTCAGTTCACCAATGGCAAAGAAACACTAGCTGTTGTCGAGGAAGAAGTGGCTAACAAGACCCCACGTTTCATATCTAAGTCTGGGCAGGCGGGAGCTGCCCCGAGGGCGCGTGCCAAGGGCAGAGCAGCGCATTTGGACGTTCTTGGTGAAGGGGCACCCGGAGATCCAGGGGCATGCATCTCCTTTGGCTGCTAAGTGAAGAGTGCAGCTCAACATCCACTTCCGCTGTGACATCCCGTGTCTTCCTCAGTGTGCAGTGGTGACAACCAACATCCATTTCTGAGTCCCCTGTAACTTTTCACAGTACTGAACATCCCCATTGTAATCTGGAAACAGAAAGACAGTGGCTGTCATTCTGATGAGAAAGAAGATACGTTTCCTGTGGAAGCTGTCATGGACTGAATCCATGAGGTTCTTTGCTTTGAACAGGAACTCTGTTGATGTTTTCCCAGAATGCCCGTGGCTCTTTTTGCTTCCACTGGAGACGAGACAATGTGCCTTTGCCCAGAGTGGAACACAGTGCCTTCTGGCACACAATAGGTGCTTAATAAATACTCATTGAATGTATACATGCATAAATGAATGAACAATTCAAGTAATGACTAAGGATATTTGAGGTGCTAAGGGGTTTATTTACTTCTAGTTCACAGTTATTCTAATGTCAACAGCTAGTCTGTGCCAGTTAGTAATGTTGTCCGTTTTGCTTTGTGAACTCGTTTCAACCTGTTCCAGTTGTGTGGGCTTCATGATTCTGTGACAACTCTCTTCTGGACAGATACCAGAGAAACTGTTACATGGGCTAGACCTGTCTTGACAAACCGAGAAGACCCCAAATCACCCCAAGTCACACTCTACAGATTCCACGCGACTTCTAACCTTATCCCCCATTTTGGTGTTATTATTTTTTTTTTTTTTAATTTCTACAAATGTGTATTTCCTTGGACTTCGTACCTGAGAAAATAAAGTAAAATATTTCTTTATTTTAATAATTTGTCTCGTTATGTTATAAGCCGTCACCTAGGGGTGTTATGAAGTATGGTTATCTGGGCTGGTTCTGAATTGCTGGATGTTTGTTGTAAGGGTGTGGCTTGGCCTGGGGAGATGACTCAGTGGTCAAGGCCCTCACCGCTCAAGCACGAAGGCCTGAGTTTGGCTCCCTATCGCTCACATAAAAGCTGAATGTGTCAACAGACCCTGACACCCCAGTCCTGAGAGGGGACCCGGAGTTGGGAGGATCCCTGTGGCTTGCTGGACAGGTGGCCTAGCAGAAAAACAGAGAGCATTGGGTTCATCACGAGGCCCTGTCCCTAGGAACTAAGACAGTGTGATAAGAAGCCGAACACCCGACACCCTGTGGCCTTTGCATGCACACACATGTGTACATCCAGATACATAGAAATAAATGCATAAAAATAAAGATGTGGTTTAACCCCTGTCCTTTCTTGGTTCACTCAGTGTTGTTGTATGTGAGCAGGTCTGCTCTTCTTTGTAGATTCATTGTATGTGGGCACGATCAGCTCGTCTTTGTAGATTCTGAAACTGCTTCAAAATTTTGTATCAGTCAAGACTCCTAGGGCTACAGGCTTCAGAAAGCCACTTCTGCTCAACGACAAGAGCATCAGATCTCAGGTCACAGCACAGAACTGGTTGTTAGGGACTGCGGGATCTAAAGGTACCGCTGGGACTCATCATCTGCTGCCCCGTTTTCTTCCTGGTTGCTGTTTTCAGGCAGCATTTCCTCGGGAGGAGTGAGGAGGCTTCTAGAACTCTCAAGCCTGCAGCTTTTTCCCATCCAGGAGAGATGATGATAATCTCTAACAAATAGTTCCACCAAAATGCTCAGACTTGAAATTTGTCTGATTGGTTAGCTAGGTCACGTGACTGGTGGGTTTGCTCTGATTGGTCACATGTCCATCTCTTCTGAAGAAAGGTGTAGGAAACAGACCTTTGACAGGTAAAAAAACAAAAGCCCAAGTTGCTTGACAATAAACCAAGGTGTACTCATTACTAATCTTTCATATTAAAAAAAAAAAATAAGTCATTTCAGTAATACATGTCTTTTGTTAACATGTAAGTCAAGGCTCCTACGTTTCTATCCAACCTCTGTAAAGGCGACTAGGCAATTATCTATCACATTTTTAGATGAGGAAACTAACAGAGTGGTCCAGCGACCTGTGAGCAGTCTCCAGCCTGATGGGAACAGACTCCAGTCAGATGATGGCAACAGATTCCAGTCCCGACTCTGTTTTCCTGATTCTATTCAACTGAGCCCCTTTGTTTTCCCTTTTAACACTAACAGAGGATTCCACAGAAATTGCAAATTGCATTTTATAAACCAAATTAAGTACATCAGTGCTGAACTGTGTTTGGGTTTCCTAACATCCCTTACATGTGGCGTTGTCCCATGTTCCCATTTTTTTTTTCTTGCTTGGAGACGTACTGGTCTGGTGTTTGAGCCTGGAATGAGGAGAGGGGGGTGAGAGGGAGATAAGTGGTCCCCGGTCCTCTCCCTCTCCGTGATTCTGGCAAGCCGGTAAAGCCAGCTGTCTCCCCACACACATACTCTTGGTCTGGCTCTGAATACCCCACATTCTCAAGTCCGGAATGTCATGCATCTGCCTCATGCTGGTTGCACAAGAGAGCAACCACACTGAGGCCCTGGAGGGGAAGCTGCTTGCTCCTCTTGGTCACCCCCAGCAGATTCATGTTCTAAAACGGAGGGCAACAGAGCCCCATGCCTGTATTGGAGATGGCAGCGACCTCCAAGGTCGATGCTTGCAAAAGGCTGGAGGAGACACCAGCAATCTGTATGAGGTTGAGGCCAGGGTGCCCAGAGGTGCCTTGGGAAAGCCTGTGATGTACGCACTCCCTCTCAGCAAGCAGTTCGGTGTGCTGCCCCAGCCCTGAGCAGGTTTCACTTTTGTATTTTTCAGTTAGAAGTGGATTGTTGTTCTCTGATAGGAAAGGTCCGTTAAGAAAACAGGATCTAGTTCTGGAGTCCAGGCTGGCCTGAACCTAACTCTCCAGCCTCGAATTTGCAGCAATCCTGTTTCTTCCAAATGCCAAGATTACAGGTGTTAGTCACTATACCCAGCTCAAGATACAATTCTGACATTGTAGCTGTAAGATTCCTAAGTGATACAATTAAGCGGGTGGGGGGCTGGGGGGGTTGGGGGCTGGGGGTGGGTGGGGGGGGTCCTGCCAATGACAGTTCTGTGACCTACTTACTGCTGCTCATATAGTATGGTCAGAAAATAATTCCAAGGTAAGTGGGATTTGGTTGCGTATGCTCCTAGTCCTTTGACCCATTTGTTCTTAAACATTTTGAATCAACGATATATTACTGAATGATTTTAGCCTCAGCAGCATCAAATGATGTATGCCCGGAGACACCAACTTACTCTGCACACAGAGAAGGAAAGGAGGGGAAGTGGAGTTGAAATCCCACCCATTGGCAATTGGTCTCTGCAGGGTGGAGAGTCCGGTTCCTTTAAGAGTGGAGCCCCTGGTGAGTCAGGCAACTTCACCTGAAAGCCACACACCCAGGCCACACTTATGCTGCATAAGGTGGACATGAAGGGTTGAAAAAAAATTGGGCAAATGGGGGAGGGGTGGATCAAAAGGGATGGGGAGAGGGTGAATATGATCAAGAACTAGAAAAAATTAAGAGATGAGGGGAGGGGCGGGAGAGGAAGGGGAAGCCTGGAACTTAATTAAAAAAAAAAAAGTCAGGAATGATGGTTACAATAATCCTATATTTGGGAAGCAGAGTTAGGACCATGAGTTTGTGGTTCGCCTGCTTTTGATAGTGAGTTCTGGGCTGGGTATATAATGAGATCCGGTTAGAACAGATCAGGACAGCAGTGCTTTTAACATGCAGATGAGTAAATATTCCTTAGGTACGTCAGATGGTTAATGTAAGCAAATATCGTGGGAGATTGGATTCTCCAGACAGAAAAATCTTGTAGTTAAAAGTTTTTTGTTGTTTTTTTTTTCTCCCAGTGTTAGTAACTTTACATATTGTTGGGGCAAAAAAAAAAAAAATTGACAAAAGCAACTTTATAAAAAGGAAGGGTTCTTTTGGCTCACAGTTTGAGGGGAGGTTGTGGCAGCGAACTTATGGTGGTCGGGAGCCTGAGGCAGCTGGTCACACAGCATCTGCAGTAAGGAGAGGAGAGAGAGAGAGAGAGAGAGAGAGGAGAGAAGAGAGAGAGAGGAGAGGAGAGGAAGGGGAGAGGGGAAGGGAGAGGGAGAGGAGAGAGGAGAGGGAGAGAGGAGAGAGGAGAGAGGAGAGAGAGAGAGGAGAGAGGAGAGAGGAGAGAGGAGAGAGGAGAGAGGAGAGAGGAGAGAGGAGAGAGGAGAGAGGAGAGGGGGAGGGAGGAGAGGGAGGAGAGGGAGGAGAGGGAGGAGAGAGGGGAGAGAGGGGAGAGAGGGGAGAGAGGGGAGAGAGGGGAGAGAGGGGGAGAGAGAGAGAGGAGAGGAGAGAGGAGAGAGGAGAGAGGAGAGAGGAGAGAGGAGAGAGGGAGAGAGGAGAGAGGAGAGAGGAGAGAGGAGAGAGGAGAGAGGAGAGAGGAGAGGAGAGAGGAGAGAGGAGAGAGGAGAGAGGAGAGAGGAGAGAAGAGAAAGAGGAAGAGAGAGAAAGGAGAGAGAGAGGAGAGAGAAAGACGAAGCACTGTGCACAGCTGGCTTTGCCCTTCTGATGAGGCCTGAGGTCTGAACCTACAGAATGGCGCTATGCACAGTTAAGATGGGCCTTCCTCCTTAGCACAATCAGCAAACTCCCTCCCAGATGTACCCAGAATGTTTCTGAAGGTGACTCTAAATCCTGTTAAGCTGACAGTATAAACAATAACAGTTATCACTCATGTCAAAATAAGATTTAATAATTCTGTTGGACTGGTTAATATCAGTACAACAAAACTGACAGGGAAAAAATTATATTCCAGGAGTAGAGCATGGTAGCACATGCCTGCCTAGAAGTGCTAGGCAGGATGAGGCAGGGGAATCTGCCATGTGAGGTCAGCCTGAGCTACACAGCAAAGCTGAACCAGCCTGAGCTACAAATATGGAGCACCAAGGCCATCACTCAGTGTGAGCTACAGAGAGAGATGGAGCACGGAGGCCGTCGCTCAGTATGAGCTACAGAGAGAAATGGAGCACCGAGGCTGTCGCTCAGTGTAGAGCACTTGTGCGGTGTGTACACGTTTCTAAACTTGATCCCTAGCACTCCAGAAGGGTAGTATGATATTAGAGACACATATGCACACACATCCCTGGTCCTGTCTTTGGTCCCTCCATTGCAGCCTCCACACAACATTCGTAGATTCACTTGAATAAATCCTCTCAGAGGGGGTAGGAAAGGACGAAGGAGAGTAGAGAAGGGACAAGTGTTGACCGATCCAAGTGACCGAACTGAGGCCGAGAGATGTGAGTTTCTACTTCCTCTTTTGGTGTTTTTGGAGGTCTATGTACACTTCCCCCCCCCCTTTTTTGGAGAGAATTGTGCTCTTTTTAAAAGCAAAATATCATCACATGACTGTATTAGTCAATTTTACTCACGGCACCAAGATGGGGCCTCTTAGGGGCGCGTTCATTCTGCTTCACTGCTAAGAAGTGTCACCACATCCTGATGACAGGAGCAAGGTGGGGGCCCTTTCTCATCATGTATGGGTAAGCAGACAAAGAAAGGGGAATTACTGGAAAGAGAGAGAGAGTGAGAGTGAGAGAGAGTGAGAGAGCTAGAGAGTGAAAGAGCAAGAGAGTGAGAAAGCCGAGCATGGAAGAGAGCAAAAGTGGGAGAGGAAGGGAGAAAGCAAGAGAGTGAGATAGTAAGAGAGAGCAAGAGTAAGAGTGAGCAAGCATGAGAGAGCTGTAGTTCTAGAGCCATATATTCAGTAACCCACTACTCCCTCCCCTCCTACATTGTACCACCTTTCAGTGATGTCATCATACTATCAATCCATCAGGGCATCATCTGTCCATTAGGTCAGAGCCTTCAGGATCTGTCTAGGGAAACACCTATCTTCCATGGACGTCTTAGTCCAGCCAAGTTGACAATGATCATGAATCATCAGAATCGCCCAGGCTGGCCTTGTTGTCCTCTGGTGCTGGGATCATAGACACCCATCATTACTCTTGTTGAGACTTGCACTTTGGTAGATACCAACACTCACTTAAAAATCTATCCTTTCTCCCACCTGGACAAATGATTGACAACAGAGACCCAAGGGGAGCCAACAGATTATGTGAACTTCCTGGTCTTGGGCTTGGTGCAGAATGACCCAAGGAAAGGACTCAGGAGGTAAGGAGGGTGGGGGACCAGAGTTAGGGAACACTACTATTGAGAACCTTAAAATTGACTGTGGGTATGAATCTGTTTGCCAGTTTTCCTGGGATCACATAATAAATGAGATCTCTAGGATATTCCTTTTAACAATGTCATTTTATGTGTACAATTGTGTTGCCTGCTTGTGTGTGTGTCTGTGTGTCTGTGTCTCTCTGTGTCTGTCTCTGTGTGTCAGTGTGTATGTCTGTGTGTGTCTGTGTGCATGTGTGTCTCTGTGTGTCTATCATGGGCTTGCTTGTTGCCCATGGAGTTCAGAAGAGGGTGTCAGATCCCCTGTAATTAGAATTAAAGATAGTTGTGAACCACCATGTGCTGGGAATCAAACCCAGGTCCTCTTCGAGAGCAGCCAGTGCTCTTAACTCCTGAGCCATCGTCCTAGTTCCATAAATGAGAGAGAGAAATTTGGGAAAACAGATGAAATGTCTCATCTGTTTGCTGTTTTAACAGGGTGGCTCTCCTGGCTGGATTGTGAGTATCTAAAATTGTGGGCTCAGGAGAAACAGGAAGCAGAGAGTTTGAATAGTAGGCCTGTTATCTGGTGGGGTTACAGCCAGTTCTCTAGCACCCTTGTGCTTCTAGAATTCCTAAGGGAAAAGTCATGGTCTCCCAAAAGTGAAGTGTGTTCGAATTCCCAGGCCAGCACTCTCAAAGAAATTCTCAAATGGACCAGCATATAGACCAGGCTGGCACCAAACTCCGTATGTAGCTGAAGTTGGCCTTGAATTTCTGATCATCCTCTTCCCAATTACTAGGATTACTTGTATATACCCTAGGTTCAGCTAACACACACACACACACACACACACACCACACACACACACACACACACACAAGGCCATTCAATTCTCCATTCTTCAGTCTCTTTAGGCCCTAGAAACTACTATTTTACTTCCTGCCTCTAGAACTTGGAATCAGGGGGTCCTCACCTTTTTATGACTGGCTTGTTTCACTTAGCACATTGTCCTCAGGTTCTTCTGCCTTGTAATATGTGACAGTATTAGTAAGGCCAGATAATACATCACTGTACAACATCTGGCTTGTGCCAAAGGATGCTGGCTGCTTCCACATTTTGGCTATTATGTCTAATGCTGCTGTCAACACAGGTGTACAGACAGTCATTGGAGTCTCTGCTCTCAGTTCTTTTGAGTATATACTCACAAGTGGAATTGTTATCTTATCTTGAAACTCATGTTTCATTATTTCCCCCTTGGCTTTTTGAAACAGGGTCTCATTTTGCAGATTAAGCTTGCCTGGAACTCATTGTTATCCTTCTGCCTCGCCACCCCACTACCCCCGCCAAGTCCTGGGGTTGCAAGTATGAGCCACCATGCTTTATATCTGTCTGTCTGTCTGTCTCTCTTCTCTTTCCCTACTATTGAGCGATACTCCTGGTTAATACTCTCGTAGGAGCCTCCATACAGTTTTCTCTACAATAGCTGTATCATTTTCAGTTCCCACCAGCAGTGCACATATTTGTAATTTCTTCTTATGAGCTCTATAATTTTTGCTTTTCTCTGTGAATTTTGATAGTAGCATCGTAACGGGTATAAGATAGTTCTTGTCTTTTTCATTTGCATTTCCTGCATGATTAGAGGTGCTGGGCAGAACTTTTCTTGTGCTATTTTGACCTTCTGAGCATCTGGATAGATGTCTAGTTAAGTGCTTTGCTCAGTTTGGGATTGTGTAGTAGTAATTCTTAATTGGGAGTTTTTACCCCACCTTAGATTATTTTGTTAAAACACACAAAATGTTTATATTTTAATGAGTCTGAAAGCATGAGAGTTGGACAGATATCAACCCTCTAAGCTAGTTTGTCTATTTCCCTGTTCTCCCTGGGCCGCTCCTATTCCAACTGGTTGGCCCTCGTGGCCATGCACTTCTGATCTACCTGCCCCATGGTGAGTTCTTCCTTCTCCTCTCCTCTCTGCTTGTGGTCTCTCCTCAGACCCCAGGCCCAGAAACTGAAGTCCTGTCGGCCTCTCTTCTGCCCAGCTGCAGGCTGTAAGCCTCTTTATTGACCACTCAGGGATAGCTTGGGGGACAAGGTTACATAGCATTATTTGGTGTACCTGAGGATCTCCTTGTCTCTGAGGAGCTCCTCACTGGGGGGAGGGGACCCGATCTTGAGGCCAGTACAATACATAGCAGCAGACTAAACCTCAACAGACTTGGGCTGTTTAACTCAGCATTTACTTTTGAACATCCAGGTTTGACATCTGACTCCTGACACAGTCTAGTCTTTTCCCGGCCCAGTAGAACACGGAATCTTGGGCTTCAGCTCTCTTACTCTACCTTGTTTACCAGGATAATATTAGAACCAATGGCTGTAATATTATTAGAATATTAAAAGGCAGATTTTACCTTTTTCCACAATATTTCAGTCGGGTAATCTAGAGAAGCTAGTTCCGGTACCACCCAGTCACCCGATTCAAAATGCACAGCGGTGTGTTTAGAACTGGCCAGCACTTAGACAGCTGCTGACAGAATCTTAATACATGCATCAAGATAAACAGAGAACTTAGTTGTCTTTCATTTCTTCTTAATACTTGAAAAGTCAAGTATTGTTTTAACGTTCCCTCAACGGCCAGAGCAGGTGTATTTACTCTTCCTTAAAGATTCAGAATCCTTAAGTCAGAGCCACCTTGAAATTGAAACCAGGAAAATCCCTTATCACCTGCCAATCGAGGCAGCACAAGACCGGTTCCTGATGTTATTAAATAATTACCTAGTTGCTGACACATTGCAGGGACGGTGGAAAGTGCTGCGCTGGCAAGGCTGGATAGGGATTAGTAATGGTCTTGGGTCATGGGGCTTATAAATGAGGGAGGACATTTTTGTGTCCCTGAGTTTTGGCTCGGAACTGTCAAACCAGGGTATACATTCTTCCAACTCAAATAACCAGGCCTTAATGTGGTAAGTAGTTAACACTGACTGTGTAAATGGCCGCGGTTAACTGGTCCAGTTCATTTCGAAGACACTCAGAAGGCATGGAACACCAACAGAAGCAGTCGCGTTGGTGACCTGGAGGGCGGGGAACGAGGAGAGTAAAATGGGAACTGGGATGAATTATGCTTTTGACACCCCTCCTTCATATAGTCTCGAGAGCCAGCAAGGCAGCTTTCCACTGTAATAAAATCTCTGGGACGAATTCAATTCCTGAGCTTCCCGGAAGATATTCTTGCTGGGTAATGCCTTCCAACCTGTGTTCCAAGCAGCAGCCATTTGTGTGTCTCCTACATGACCACTTCCATGCTCCACACTGCAAAGTACTTAACACTGTGCACCTCCCTCCAACTTAAATACATTCAAAGTAAGTGACGGCCTTAACTTCCTGGGCAGTGTAGTTTGGTCAATGATATTGGCGCCCAGCAGGTTACTTAGGGTAGAAAATTGAGACTCGGGGCTATAGAGATGGCTCAACAGTTAAGAGCACTGACTGCTCTGAGTTCAATTCCCAGCAACCCCATGGTGGCTCACAACCATCTGTAATGGGACCTGATGACCTCTTCTGGCGTGTCTGGAGACAGTCACAGATATTAAATAAATAAATAAAAGTTAAAAAAGAAAAAAAAGAAAATTGAGAATCATCCCAGGCTCTTCTGCACTCTCCCATATCCTCAGGTTCTGTTAACTTTATTGAAGCTGCCCACGGCCTCAAATCAACTGGGTTCACCTGAAAGGGGGCTGGGAACGAAAGGGGGATGGAGGGCGAGAAGAGATGAAGCCAAGGCAAAGTTCTCTGATCAAGGCTCGATGCTTTAATGTTTAGCTCTCAATTTAAAGGGAAAAGCCCGCCAAAAAACCCTTTCTGGTTTCAGCCGGAGAAATGGGTGGGATAATCCGTTCTTGGTCACAGGATGTCTCAAAGCAAGCCCTGGGACAGTTCTTCTTTTTCCATTCTGTGCAGCCAAGGTGGGTAACTCCACCTAGATCCTTGTCACTTGGTCTGTTGTGGTAAACAAGGTCTCAGGCCTGCTCAAGGTGGGGGGGGGGGTGTGTCACACTTTATCTTCTACGTCCACAACAGACGCGTAAATACCACTTAAACCAGGTGCTTTGAGGAATGAAGAAGTCAATGCTACTAACTGTACTCAGAATAAACGGTCTGAAGTCCGTGGAGATGTGTCATTAGCCCATCCATCTGGTCTGTCTTTGTTTTGAGAGGAATCCTTTCTATGTAGCTTAGGCTGGCCTCCAACTTGAAATCCTCTTGACTCTGCTGCGCAAGTGCCAGGATTGCAGGCATGTGCCACCAGGCCTGGCCACATGCTCCTGTGTTCCCTCCTCGGGCCCGGGATCTCGGCTTTAGTTCATGCTTTTCTAGTATTTGACTAGCCACCCAGGTTGTTGTCATCTCCAGTTTACATCCTTTTCTGCACATCTCACACATCACAGACACGGGCACACATTTAACATTCCGAGTGCTTACTTAAAATCCTTCGGTGGCTGCCCGTAAGTTCATAAATTTCAAGTATCGTAGTTAGCTTTCGAAGCTCTTTGTGCAGATTCCTTTTAATCCTTCCAGACTCTGAGTTCATCCATGTGTCCACTCACTCAGCATCTATTAACAGCCACTCTGAGTCCATCACAACTCTAGAGTCTGGAAACATAATGAAGAGATGGAGTTCTGTACTCCACTACCGTGGAGTAGTGAGAATTAGCTGACCAGACACTAGTAAAATGTATCACAGTGAGGGAGTTCAGCCACAGGCTTTGCTAACACAGAGTGGGGGCTGACACCTGACTGCAACATCAACATCATCACCATTACCCTAATCACCATCCTCACTCTCGTCATCATCACCCTTATCTCCATCATCATCGTCATCATCATCTTCATCATCATCATCATCACCTGAGAACTTAAAAGAAGTTTCGGTCCTCTGCACCCGACTCACCTGCATTTTCACAAGCAAATCCACTTGCTGTTTTTCTTTTTGAAACCTTGGTCCATGAAGACATACTGGTTGAAGTATCTGATTTAGATCTCTGGGGATGGTCCTGCTTGGCTAGTGACTGGTGTGGGGTGTGGGGCAAGTTGATGCTAAATGAAGGAGGCTGTGGGGGAAGAGTTACAACTCCCAGAGGGTTTGGGAAGTGCTGAGGCACAGGAACAAGAGAGAAACGTTATGGAAGGTGTGGCTAACTTAGAGATACATTAGTTCGAAGAAATCCCTGGATCAAATTCAGTACTGTCACCACTTCCGGAACCCACTGTGAAACAGTGGCAAAGAACGTGTATTTGATTCACGAAGACAAAGAGCAAAACGGAAGTTACCAGGGGTGGGGAAGGAGAGGTGGAGATTACCGTTGAATGGATGAGAGTTTCTGTTTGGTAAAATGAGAAATTCCTGGAGAGGGGGGGTAATGGCGGCTGTATGGTATTCTGAATATGATTGGACCATACACTAAAAACAGTTACATAGCTGGGGATGTGGCCGGGTTAGCAGAAAGCTTCCTTAGCAGGCTCGATGCCATGATTCGATTGCAGGCACCATATACAACCGGATGTGATGGTGCCTGCCTGTAGTCCCAGCACTTGGAAGGTAGAGGCTGGAGGACCGGAAGATCAAGGTCCTCCTCACTGCCCTAGTGAGTTCAAGGCCAGCCTGGGATGCAGACGAATCTGTCTCAAAAAAAAAAAATAAAAAGTTTAATTTTTTTTTTAATATTTTCTTTAAAAATCTAGTATTCTGTCTGAAAGACCTCATTTTTAGCTAGGCAATGGTGGCACACACCTTTAATCCCAGCACTTGGGAGGCAGAGGCAGGTGGATCTCTATGAGTTTGATGCCTGTCTGGTCTACAGAGTGAGTTCCAGGAACTCCAAAGCTACACAGAGACACCCTGTCTTGAAAGATAGAAAACCAAACCAAACCAAAAAACAAACAAACAAAAAACAAAACACCCCCCCCCCCAAATAAAACAAACCTCATTTTCCAAGTCTCACATCTACCCACTTCCTTGCCTTCATGCCCCAGTGTTCGTATCTGTAAGGAAGGACATATGGTGGCATCTGAGTCATAGCCCTGTCCTTACAACTCTTTGACATAGTCATTTATTGAGCCCAAACATCTAGGAGCTTGTCCCGCTGTCCACGTGATCACGGACACTTGCAGAGCCAAGCCTCAGCACAGCACCGTGCCTGGCCCGGCTGGAGCTCCTGTCACAGTCCAACCCTCCCACTCCTCCCCGGCTCCACTCCCACAACTGTCTTCTCTCGCTCCACAGCAGCGATTTTCAACCATGGCTGCACGTTAGAATCGTTAGAATCGTCAGGAGAGCTTTGACAAAGCCCAACACAGGCCAACTCCAGTGAAATTACGGGATCTGGGCTGCAGGCATGGTGAAGGCAGAGCCCCACAGTTCCAGTTGGGCGAGCCAGCATCACCTGGAAGGCACAGCAGGACCTGAGTCCTGGGCCCCAGGCCCAGACTCTCCAACGGAGTGGATAGAAAACAGCTCTCTGCTTTCCTGCCCCACCGAGCGAACTGCTCTGACCGTTTGTTTGTGGTCTGTCCTTCCTACCCTCTTCCTAGTAACCTTTTCCAGACCTACTACTGAAGTTTGCCAGCAGCTTTCCTGGTCCCAGTGGCGTCTGTACTGTCAGACCTTGCTGCTTTAGACACAGTTGACTGTCCCTTACAAGTGTCTTCTTGGAATTCAGGCCGCGACTCTTAGGATTTTAATCCCCTTTCTCTTCCTGCCCCCCCCCGCAATCATTTGGAAGGAGAGACTTTCATGACCATTGATATCCAGATCTTTATTTATTCTTTAAAAAGAGCAGGCTCGAGTGTGAGAAGGTCCTGATTTTGAGTATGTATGTGCCTCTGTGTATAGACACGTTCACATGTGTGTCCATGTGTATCCATGGATGTATATATGTGCATGTCAGATGTTTATATTGGGCATTTATTTTATTTCATTTTTTTTTTGAGACAGAATCTCTTACTTAACCTAAAACTTAATGACCCAGTTAGACTGGACTGGCCAGTAAACCCCAGGGATCTCCCTGTCTCTGCCCTGTCATGACTGAATATTTTGGATGCAGGTGCTAGGGCTAGAACTTAGATTTTCATATTGCATAGCAAACCCATTACCCCCTGAGCTATCTCCCAAGACCCAGGCGTGATTTAAAAAAAAAAAAAAAAATTTATTTTATTTGCAATTATGTCTCTGTGTGGGTATATAGCAAGTACAGGTTCCTGGGAGGCCAATGGCATTAGATCCCTGTGGAGATGGGGGTTATGGGTGGTTGTGAGCCTGATGTGGGTGGTGAGAATTGAACTTGGGTCCATCTGAGAGAACAGTATGTATTGTTAACCCTTGCGCCATCTCTCCTGTTCCAGGCATGGCCTCATATCTCTATGATCACTCCAATCGTCCCTGCTATACCTGAGTCAGTTTTGTAGGGGCCCATCTTTAAGAACATGTAATATTTTGCCTTGGAAGAGAACTCCAGGGATGGCCTGATTAGACCATGAGGTATAGAGGAAAGAGCTGGGAATGCCAAACGCAGTGCATGGAGAAAACTAGCCAGGGATTAACAAGAGGCGAGGAGATGGTCCTAAGCAGACGTAAACAGACAGGGAGGTGGTAGATGGAGTCTGGTGATAGGAACTGTCCAAGAGATTCCCCGAGGCTACATTAAAATGTGAGCAAAGGGCTGGTCAGCTCACAGGGAGGGTGTTGTTCAGAGTCCTAGGATGGACTGGCCCCAGAGAAAATTCACAAGGGGGTTGCAGCCCGACAGCTGGAATTCAGTCACTCTGGCAAGAAACAGAGTGATAAGGAACCTGTTACGGTTTGCACCCATTTATTATGGTCATGTGCAAAACACAGCCGTGGGGGTGTTCTGTGGGCTCTCATTACAAGATAAAGCCGCCCAGTGCCATTTCCCGTCGGTGTTATTCAGTGGGATGGCTCACATATTGAAATCTGAAACTCCTTGGGTGAAAAAGCCCTCTGAAGGCTCTACCAGATGTTGCTTGTGTAGCTCCTCAAGCCCAGAAAGATGAGTTAATCCTTGAAGGAAATTATTTTGAACTTGCATCAAGCTTAGCGGCTTTGATCCAACGGGCCATAACAACTGAAAACAAGACTATCAGAAGAGCTGTGGGTGGCAGTCCTGTCTCTGAACAAGGACCAGGCTGCTGGCTACAGGCTGTGCCCCGGAGTGGCTCCAGATGCAGATGGTCTTACGTGGTGTGATGTTGTGAAAATACTGGATGCTAAACACATGCACTGGTAAACAAAGCTCCCTCACCCTCTAACGACCCCACAGAACCACTGATGTCTCCAGGATGGGCCTCCTGAGTGACCCTCTGGCCTCTCTAAGCTGGAAGCTTCTGCTCCATCATGGGTGCCATACAGCTTGCTACAGTTTTCTTTCTCTAGTTATAGCATCAATTGCTAAAGGTCCCAGGCCAAACATATATTGTATTTCTTTGTATCTATGTATGCTTAGCCCACCCCGGGAAACACATTATTTACAGAAAAAGCAAACAAAAGTTCCCTTATACATTCCTAAGACTAGTGCCAACCATCACCATAGCACACGTTGAGCTATAGAGCAGATGCTCACTAAAATTAATAGAATTGTTGGTTGAAAGCTAAATTGAACTACTGCATGTATTGCTCTTCTTCTTGTTGGGAGAGAATCATAAATGGAAACAATTTCCAGGAGAAAGGGTTTATTTTAAGACCTGGTTTCAGCACGTACCTAACCATCATGATGGGACCTATGTGGCTGTGTATAGATATTTTGCTAGATGAGGGAGCAGAAGGCTCAGGCTGGAACCAGCCATGGAGATCACTTTCTAAGGTCACATCAGTAACTCTATTCTCCTTGAAGGTTACAAGTCTAAGAGGTTCTAACACATTCTAAATCATCGCCACCAGCCAGAGATCCATGGAAGTATCTTCACCTTTAAACCACAGGATTAGGAAGGAACACAGCAGGCACCCTTGTATTAGCTGCCTAGGATTTCAGACTCCCCTTTCCTAGAGGTTTCTCCTCTCAGACCCCTATTCTTGTGTCATCCCCCCACTCCCATAAACTGCTGAATTGTCCTGTGACTCTCCAGACTAGACTGACTCATGCTACTTCAAAGAGGTCTTTGCTGGGACATTTTGTCTTGGAATCAGAGAAAATGTTTAGTCTCTTTGTAGGGGACTAGTAAATTTAGGAGCTGTTGGTCCCTATGTCTTTCACCACCTGGAAAAATTGGATCTCTAGAAGGAGCAGAGAGGGAGGGAGCCAAAAAAAACAAGCAAAGAAGGAGAATGGCTCTATGGTATTCACCCCCCCCCCCCACACACACACCTGGTTATAGTGTTTTCAAGTCCCAGGCACATTCCTATCCATGGGATTTCGTGGTCACCGAGTTATCCTTTTGATATCCCCTCTCCTCTACCTACCTAGGTGAGTTTGACTCGGATTTCCACCTCTTGTAACCAACTAAGTCCTAGCACAGAGGTGCCTGCTGCATGGGAGACACTCAAATGAAATCAAATAGATGGAGAAGGTCTCATTACCACAGGTTAGGAAGTTTTGAGATGGGAAAAACTTCAAAACTTCCCATGCTTATTTATGGTTTTAACAAGAAACCTTTTAAAAGTATCTTCCTGAAGCTGGTGTAGTGTTGGATACAGAAGAGAAGCATCCCACACCTAAATACTACAGTGTCTGCTGCTGGGATGCTTCTTAATTTTTCGTTTTCCATGAGGTTCCCCCACCCCCGCATGTGCATTTAT
Organism: Mastomys natalensis; assembly: GCA_021653895.1. Lineage (NCBI taxonomy): Eukaryota > Metazoa > Chordata > Mammalia > Rodentia > Muridae > Mastomys > Mastomys natalensis. The sequence goes on along the minus strand of JAJTUV010002209.1, from coordinate 100,562 downwards.
TGGAAAATTTAGACTCCAGGGTTGTAATGCATGATGAGAAACATTCCTAAGTACTTTTCAAAGGACACAGGAAGCTATAATATATGCACTTAAGGTGGAGGAATTTTCTTTGAGAACAAGGGCTGTGACAAAGACTTTTCCTAGCTTCTTGGCAGAGAAGATGTGACTAGAGACAGAATGGCATTTGCATTATTTTTCTTCAGATCTAGACCTGTGGCCCAATGTATATGAAGGAACTTATTAGAACAACAGGGGGCCTATTTGATGGTGACTGAGCAGTGCAGTATCTCTGGTTATCATAGTTACAAAGAAACCTTTAGCATCAAATCCTCTAGATCTGCTATTCCTATACAGGCTGTGTTGGGTCTTATCCTTTTACTCACAAAATTGTATCCTTTTACATTATTGTTTTCCGCTTTACCTCAAACCAGCTCACCCTCCAGGAGCATCTGTTTACCCTCCCTCAGAATCTATTGATCTAATCATTTAATCACTTGTTCTAAGGACAGCAAATACATGCCACATAACCACATACCTCTACCCCACTCTCCTGTGATAAATGTCACTGGCATTTATTTATTTATATATTTGCTGTTCTTTCTCTTTATTGCTGTCAAAGCTTTGTTCTCTTAATGTCTTTGTTTTGCTGGGAGATTGAACCTAGTGACTTATGCATTCCAGATAATTTCTCTACCACTGAGCTACATCCATGGGGGCTGGGAGTGGGGTGTTTTGTTTTGTTTTTGATACTGATTGTTTCTATGTAGCTCTGGCTAGCTGTCCTGGAACTGGCAGAGATCCATTGGCTTCTGCCTCTTGAATGCAGGGATTAAAGAGTGTACCACTGGATGCTTTTTGGTTTTGTTTGTTTTTGAAGCAAGGCCTTGATTTGCAATTTAGGGTGGCCTTGAGTTGGTGATCATTTTGTTTTAGCCTCCCAAGTGCTGTGATTATAGGCATAAGAATTTGAATGACGCTAGGCACCATGGTGTGTGTTACACTCTGGGAGGCTGAAGCAGAAAGTTCAAGAGTTCAAAGCCAGCTTGGGCTACACAGGAGACCTTGTCAGATTAAAAAAAAAAAAGGAGGGAAAGATGGAAAGAAAGTGTCTTACTTAGGGTTTCTATTGCTGCAATCAAACACCATGGCCAAAAAGCGAGTTGGGGAGGAAAGGTTTATTTGGCTTACACTTCCACATCACTGTTCATCACTGGAGGAAGTCAGTGCAGGAACTCCAGCTGGGCAGGGACCTGGAGGCAGGAGCTGATGCAGAGGCCATGGAGGGGTGCTGCTTACTGGCTTACTTCCCATGGCTTACTCAGTCTGCTTTCTTCTAGAACCCAGGACCACCAGCTCTAGGATAGCTCCTCCCACAATGGGCAGGGCCCTTCCCCATCAATCACTAATTAAGATCATACTCTACAGCCTTGCCTAGAGTCCAATATTATGGAGGTAATTTTTCAGTTGAGGTTCCCTCCTCTTAGATGACTCCAGCTTATATCAACTTGACATTAAAACTAGCATAAAGAAAGAATAGAAAAAAGAAGGAAGGAAGTGAAAGATAATGGAGAAGATGAAAAGGGTGAAGGAAGGTGGTAGGGAGAATGAGTGAATTATGTCATGCACATGTATGAGATGTCATGATGAAACCCATTTATTATATGCAATTAATACATGTCGATAACAAATTTAGAAAAGAATGACGTTTATTTTTTTAAATATTTATTTATCTTATGTATGAGTGTTCTATCTGCATGTACACTTGTGTGCCAGAAGAGGGCATCAGATCCTATTATAGATGCTTGTGAACTATCATGTGGTTGCTGGGAATTGAGCAGCCTGTGTTCCTAACCACTGAGCCATCTCTGCAGGCCCAAGAATGACATTTAAATGGCATTTGAGGTAGTCACCAGAAGCAGGCTGGCATGGGCAAGTGGCATTGCTGTCTCTGATCTGTTCCTTCATATTGCTATGTATGTGTCCTTCTCACTTGTCTCTAGTGGGACTATCACGTCCTTGAAGGCAGGCACCATGCCTGAATTATCTCAACGACAACAATAATGGAAGGGAAGATATTTACTGAGTTTCTTCTGTATGCTAGCCTTGTGCTAACCATTCTGTGGGATATTATCTGATTAAAGCAGTGGTTCTCAACCTTCCTAATGCTGTGATCCTTTAATATAGTTCCTCATGCTGTGGTGACCCCCAACCATAAAATTATTCTCACTGCTAGTTTGTAACTGTAATTGTGCTACTGTTACGAATCATAATGCAAACATATGATATGCAGGATAGCTGATATGAAAGGGTCATGACCCACAGGTTGAGAACCGCTAGATTGAAGCCTCAACATCTTCTAACAAAGGAGCTATTATTATCAGTCCCATTGGCATCATAAGGAGGTTAAGCAGCTTGTCCAAGAAGACAGCTAGCACAGGGCAGATCCAGAACCGGATCCACCAAATCTTTGCTCTTCTTGGACCGTGTGTTATTTTGCTTGTGTATACAGTTGATGCTTAATGAGTATTTATTGAACAGAGAATTGCATATAACAGTAGAGTTTTTTTTCTCTTCAGAACAGAACTGGAACAATTGTCCCTGAAGAGGTGGACCCACGTGAACATGCAAAGGGTCTACTTGATTTCCCAATACAGCTAGTTGAGAGTAATGCCGTTTTCTGTTCTACAAATAGCCATGCTTTATAGGAATGATGAACTCTCTCTCGCTCCCTCACCCTCTCCTTCTTTCTCTCTTTCCTCACCCCGTGTGTGTGTGTGTGTGTGTGTGTGTGTGTGGTGTGTGTGTGTGTGTTAGTGATGATCCCACCTCCAAGAAACCTTTGTCACCTTCCTGGGACTCAGTTTACAAATTTGAGTGACAATTTCTTTACAATTCCTGCTGGCAATGGGAAATATCATTTCCCCTTGAGAGATATCAACTCCATGTCAAATAAATGCTGTGAAGAAGAACAGAAAACAACCTTCATATTTAATGTTTGTTGAATTTAACCCAGCGTTTCCCAACCCCTTTGCCTTACATAATAATGCCAATAACTGACTCCATACTTTTTCTTTCTTATGTGGCTGAGTGCTTTTGAGAGGGCACTTTCTAGCACCCTGTATGCCCAGGAGATAACCATGGGACGTGGCTTCCAGTTGTTCCTCAGGGAATCAAAGCTGCAATCATGATTTTGAAATCCTGAGATTTCTTTGAAAGGTTTAAAAGGTTCGGCAGTTTACAGGTCATGGCTAGTTTCCTGAAATGGACCACAGGGGCGCTAGTGGACTGTCATATTGGCTGCCACACTACAGACTTGGCAAGGAAGGGCAAACCCCAAGCTGTAGCAGCCAGGGGCACTTGAGCAGTTCCTTTCTCAGCTGAATGGAAAGCTACTGAGAACTTGCTCCTATTCCTTTGGGTTTCTGTTTCTTCTGGATGGATGGTGGTGGTGGAAAGGAACAGAACCCAGTAAAGAAATATCTTTTACCCTTTATCCTCAGAGATAGAGAAAAAGAATCCCATAAAGCAAACTTTTTCATCCATATATCAGTGGCTTGTGCTCACTTTGAGCCAGCTGTGGTTGACCATGGAGGGCCTTATTCTTTTCTTGATAAATTCTTTTATTACAAATTAAAAAGGAGGGAGCAGGGTGTGGTATGCATGACTCTAAACCTGGCAGTCAGGAGGCTGAGGCAGGAGGATGAGGAATTCAAGACTAGCCTGGGCTACATCTTGCTATCTATACAGGGGAGAGACAGATTTCTTTAGAATATTTATTTTTCTAATAAAAAAAAACGTCTATAACTTTGCTGGTTTTAATGATAGTCTCTTTCCTCACCCGTGTGTGTGTGTGTGTGTGTGTGTGTGTGTGTGTGTGTGTGTAGTGATGATCCCACCTCCAAGAAACCTTTGTCACCTATAAGGGCTATAAGGGACTAAGGGGCAAAATGGACATACATATCTTTTTGTCTTCTTTGTCATGTGACACATATTAAGGAAGGCAGTCCAACTTAAACACAATTAACTCATGGGGTGACTTTCCCCTTTTGGGTGTTGGGGACTGAACTCAGGGTCTTGTGTATACAGACAAAGTCTCTACCACTGAGCTACATTCAAGCTGTTTGGGGTGACTTGTTTAAAGTAATACTGTCAGCAGAAAATACTTAGCAGGCTATTGTTTTCTTTCTGTGTATGTCCTGTCTTTCCAACCGATACTCCTGTATGTAAAGCTCCGTTTAGGAAGACTCCTTCACATAGGCTTTTAAAAACCTTTCCTCATAGGAAAGTATAAACAGGAACTGGAGGGTAGCCCACAGGCACAGACAGGCTGTTTCCACACAGAGATATTCTGTACATGACTGATCCATAGGAACTTTTGCATTTAGAGGGTTTTTAACATTCAGTTAACAGCATCATTTCTTTGCATATATAAGGTGACCACAGTCTTCAAGTGAGGCACGTCGGTGCCAGCCCTACCAGTGCTTGAGGTTCTGACTCCTGTTCTCAAACAGGGTGCAACCTCACAGTACTACACTAGACCTAGCCTGGGTGTTCCAAGAGATTCCAGATGTTAATCTTCACAGGCAGCAAGGGATGTGAGGCGTCACATCACATCCCACCAGGGTCCCACAACCTTGTGAAACAACTTGTTTCGACAATTGCATCTTTGTCCGAATGGGAGCAGAAGAGGAAACCGATGGGGATCTCTGATCAGTAGCTATAAACCACTCACTCACCTCTTGTAGCGTTGCTGGGAAGAACTTGGATGTTACAGAGGAGCCAGTTTACACTCTTGGAAAGTTACTGGTGCCTTAGAATTCCAGGAAGTGCTGAATCATAGAGTCACAGACTAGGAAAAGCTTCATAAGAAAACGATGAAATGAGTATCCATCGAGCACCTTCTGTAAAGTCGGGTAAATTCTATTTTAATCTTAGTCGCTCTGCTCTGGGTAAGGAAACCGAAGAGCCACAGTGGAGTAGAGGCTCAGCCCCTGCCACTGAACCAGAAAGCTAGGATTTGGACTACCTTGTCAAGTGATGGAGTCGTTGCTGGGGACCATTATTATATCAAGGGTTCCTATTTTCACGTTCTAGTTCCAACCAGAGGTAACACCACACACACCTGTGCACCTGTGCGCCTGTGCACGACACCCCCTTCTTTCTTCAGAGCCTCACTAAAAACAAAGTTCTAAAACTCACTTGTGAATGTCATTCACAACCACCAAAGTGAAAAAAAAGTTCTCCCTAGCATCTAACTGAAGTCCCTTCAGAGGCACTGCCCTCAGGGGACATGGAAAATGGCTGTAACAGTCCCAGTGGCAGCAGCTTCCCTGTCTGGGTTCCAAATTGCTTCTGTTAAAAGAATTGCCAATTCAAAACACATGCTCTGTCTTCAAGCTGGGCCCCACCCCAGATGCTTGACTTGTTTGAGCCCCTTTCAGGCTTAGCCTGGATATCACTTCGAATCAAGCCTGGGGATCTAGATGGCAACCAAGATGGAGAGAGGCTCCTCTTCCACTCTCACTTTTGAGCCAAGCCTCAGCTGGATCTGCTTTCTAAAACATATTCTCGGACTAACATTTTATGTAAACACAAGAAGGGCCTAGTCCCATCAGGGCTTTGCCGGGAATGGGAAAACACCATTTCTTATGTAGAGACTTGCACATTTTCTATGTTTTTTTTCCTAATAGAAAAATCTACTCCTTTAGAACAAATGTCCACACACGTTAGGCACGTAAGGAGATGCAGCGTGCAATGGTGCAGTGGTTTGCATGGAAGAACAAACAAAAGCTTGTGGAAAATGTAGGGGATTTGGAAGCAAAAGATCTGTGTTTAAATATCAACAATGTCTCTTAGCAACTGTGTAATCCTTGGCTTGACTTCTCTGAGTATCAATTTTCTTCTCCGTGAAATAAAAGTAATAATACCTAACTCTCCAGGCATGGTGGTATGTGCCTTCAAGCCCAACGCTTGAGGGGTGGGAGGCAGAGGGATTATGAGTTCATGTTCTGGGCTACATAGCATGTTCCCAGCCTGCCTGTACTTTATAATAAGACTCTGCTTCAAATAACAACAATAGTAATACCTAACCAATCAGGTAAAGTTACTAAATGCTACAAAAAAATGCATTTATTTACTGGCACAAGGGAATAAACCTATTGCCCTATCCTGGTTTGCTTTCTATGGCTGTGTAAAGCCCTAGTCAAAACCAACATGAGTAGGAAGGTACTGTGTCCTGACACTAGGGAACTCAGCATAGAAATCCCTGGAAGGGGCCTGGAGGAACTGTAGCAGAAGCCATATCTTACTCCTCATGGCTTACTTAGCCTACTTTTGGTTTGTGTTTGTTTGTTTCAAGACAAGGTTTCTCTGTGTAGCCCTGACTGTCCTGGAACTAGCTCTGTAGAGCAGGCTGGCCTCGAACTCCTCTCTCTGCTTCTCGAGTATTAGGATTAGAGGTGTGAGTCTCCACCGCTGGGTCTAGCCTGTATTCTTATACAACCCAGGACCCATCTGCCCAGAGGCGGCACCTCCCACAGTGGTCCATTTCAGTCATCCATCAAGGATGTGCCCCAAAGGCTTGCCTACAAGTCAATCTGATGGAGGAACTTTCTCAACTGAGATCCCCTCTTCTCAGATGCTTCTAGCCTATGCCAAGTTGACAAAAAACAACCAGTAGAGCCCTTGTGTATGCTGAGCACATGCTCTGTCACTAAGGTGTATCTCCAGCTCAGTTTTTAAAGGATAGTACTATTGTAACTATTGCTATTACCAGAACAGTTAAAAAAGCATATCAGATTTTAGACAATAACCTTCGATCTTGCACCATGCAGGAGTATCTTTATATATTCAATAGTGGCTGTTAAGAAAGTCCGCATATATTGAGTGCCCACTACATACTGGGCTTTATATAGCTTAAGTATTATATGCTTTAGCTCATTTCTAATCATCATAGAAAGTAGTCGTGCTGTCTTTAGCACTCTCACTTTACAAGAGAGAAGTGAAGCAAGCTCATCAAGTCCATGAGCTTGGTGGAAACTAGACAGTCTAACTACAAAATCCATACAGCTGAGCACTCCATCGGTGAGGACCCGTTCATCTGTGACAGGGCCCAAAACAGCATGGCTGAAGCTTTCTGTAAGTTATCTTCTTCTTTACACAGAGTCTAGAGGTGGACAGTGTAGGACAAGGGGTAGTACTACGCTCAAGGAACCGTCTCTGTCTCAGAGCGCTCTCTCTCTCTCTCTCTCTCTCTCTCTCTCTCTTTCTCTCTCTTTCTCTCTCTCTCCCTCTATCTCTATCTCTATCTCTCTCCTCTTAAGAAGCCTCTCCTTCCTGTGCTGTTCTTGTGTGAGTTAGGTATATCCTATCTCTGATTCATTCTGCCAAATCTTTCGTTGTCACTTTGTCTGCCCCTCAATTAGACATCTCTTTCAAACATGGCTGCTTCCTTCTACAAACTAACTTTAACTTCACTGTTATGGATTAAAGGTGTGTACTCAGGAGTCTACACTCCAATCACATCATTCTATAATCCAGATCAAGTCTGCATTATGGCTGGATCACATAGATCTAGAAGATCTCTGGATATGAATCCTTGCCAGAGCAGCCATGCTGCTGGATTAAAATTTCTCTATAGAAATCCATCTACAGTAACCATTTTCAAGCCGTCTGCAGCCTGGTCATAGGGAACTCTGCAGTTCAACTTACATGTCCGGCTTGGTGACAGACTTGACTCAGATGCCAACTAACTTATTGACTCTGACTCATGTCTTCAGAAAATCCAGAAGGAGGAGGTGGTGGCAGGGTCCGGTGGCAGACCATGGGCTCTGAGTGAGATTTCACTGGCTTCTCAGAAACTCCAGAGGAGGCTTGGATATCAACCCCTCAAGGGTAGCATCATGGTTTCTGAGGCAACTTCCCTGAAAACACAAATGATGGGGTAAAGTTTGTTCTGCCCCAGTTTTGCCAATGAGGAAACAGAATTCACTGGCTAGGATGAGATGCTGGGTTAGTAGAATCTGTCTTTTCTGAGCGATACTAGGTGGTTTCTAGGTTCAAAAGAGCAACCTTGAGCTGGGAAATGGCTTAGCAGTTAAGAGCACTTAACTGTTCCTGCAGAAGACCTGGGTTTGGTTCACAGCACTCACATGGCGGCTCATAGTCACCAGTAATTCCAATTCCAGGGCATCCAATGCCCTCTTCTGACTGATCTCCATAGGCTTCTGAATGCACATGGTGCATGTGCACACTCAGGCATGTCCCACCCCTAAATAAATGAACTCTTAAAAAAAACAAGCTTAGGGCAATGAGTAACGAGTGGACACACCCACAGTAGATGAGTCATGAGACTATATATGTCCTAATGGCTGAATTGTGGCTGTCCTTGTCACTGCTGTGGCTTTGTGCTTGGCACACTGTAGGTATTCAATAAAAGGCATGGAAGAATGGTTGTTGGCAAACTTAGGTAGCTAAACCCCTTGGTGCTTACTTCTTCAAGCACCTGGGAATAATCTAAGGCTAAGCACAGTGGGGAAAGCAAATATTATAGGATCGCCAGTGACAGTATCGAGTCTGGGTCCCTTTGTGAGTCCTGTGACAGATGAATCGGTGAAGAAGTGCTGGGGCAATGTGGGAAGGATGGTAACACAACGGCTTAAGGACACAGAGTCATGTTAGCTGCACTGGTGTGGGTGTGTAGTAACAATGGCTCATCAGAGGAATCAGAGCAGTGCTCCATTCTCTCTCAAGGTCCTGTTTCACTAGGATAGAAAATTAAGCTCGTGTACATTTCCATTTTAAACTTTGAAAAGAAAAGAAAAGAAAAGAAAAGAAAAACAACCTTCTGAACCTCTGTTTTACAGATGTATGCACTGAGGTTAAATTTGTATAGCCTCAGGCTATAACAAAAAAGTGTTAAACCAAGATTGTGTTAGAGCACACAGGATCCCGCATCTTACTCTCGTTTAGTCCATGTCAGTAGAGTTACAGCTCAGAGCCTTCTCCGGGAACAGAAAAAGATCCGTTGTGTAGATGTAGAAACTGTGTAGATGTTTGATGTAACATCTACACAGTTGACCTAGTCTACAGATGTGAGTCGGTCATTCGACACTGTTGTTAGAAAATGTTCCACTCTGCTCCAGAGACGATCCGCTCATGTTGAAGAGCCAAGCTAGATCCGCAGAGAGAAACATAGATTGAGCTCAAATGTTTACTTTCCTCGCAAACACACATCTGTTTTTGTTAACGGGGAGACAGCAATCAGTGTGCTCTCGGGAGCAGGCGTTCCTGCCCATGGACTTCTCCCTCAGTCTGGGAGGTTTCATCAGCTTGCAGGCTGCCGAGCCAGTCACCGAGATGTTGCCTCTTGGAGTCCAGAGGCTTCTGGACTCTTCTGTTCCTTCTAAAGAGGCGCCTGATTTTTTTTTCCCCTCATGGCTGGATCAGAGCCATTAGGAGGTCTGGAAAAGTGAAACAGCTCTTAGGCATTCCTGTCGGATCCTGTGACAATCCAAGTTACTTACCTGGTCTCCTTCCTGTTGTTATTTTTTTAAATGAGTGTGTGTGTGTGTGTGTGTGTGTGTGTGTGTGTGTGTGTGTGTGTTGGGAGGAGGGCACATTGCCACAGTGTCTGAGGTCAACTTTCAGGAGTCAATTCTCTTCATCCACCAAGTATGTTCCAGAGCTCCAACTCGGGTTATCAGATTTGGCAGCAAGTGCCTTCATCTTTTGAGTCATCTCGCTGACCCACCTCTGCCCACCTTTACCGCTATAACTCAGTTTCGGCGCTGGGCAGTGCACAGTGGACTGGGGATGGTTTCTATTTTCTCTTCTATTGAGGATCCTTAGAGAACACACCTCACTGTGAGAGCAAGGACACGTGGGGCCCCTCAGGAATCGGTTTCAGCAGCTTTCATTCTGTTTCTCACAGATTCTTCATTAGATTCGGATGCAGGCAACATGGCCCCCACCTCACCTGACCAATGTGACTCAGGGCAGACCGGAGGACAGATGGCCAGTCAGTGGGTTGCATAATGACTTTGCTATTTTACTCCGCTCCCTGACCTCAGTTGAGGACAAGACTTTTCTCCTTAGAGCAAGCACCCATGACTGAGTTTTTAAGATCTGTCCACTGCCTTAAAGACCGAGAAGCTGACCCTCTGAATTTTTTTTCAAAGATTGGTGTCTAAAAAAGTATTGGGGGTGGGAACACAGAGGACTCCTGTTGTATACTGAAATATGAAATGTCTTCAGAGCTTGACTCTCTATTACATTTTATCTTAATCAGACTTGTGATTCTCCCTACCCCCCAGTGTTGAGTATGGAATCATGTAGTTAAGAGGCAAGAGCTGTCTCTGTGACTTGATTTTTTTTCTTTTTGCTTTTCTTTTCATTTTTTAAAAGATTTATTTTATTATTTATTCATGTGTTCAGTTCCATAGAACTAGAGTTACAGACAGTTGTAAGCTATCATGTGAGTGCTGGCTTCAAACTCAGGTCTTCTAGAACAACATCCAGTACTCTTAACTGATAAGCCATCCCTAGTCCTTGATTTTATTTCTTGATTATAAAAGAAATATTTGGAGTCATGGCTTAATACTTCTGGACCAGACTTCTTTGACCTTTGGCATTCAGATTACCTTTTCTTCTTACTTTTGCTTTTTTGAGATAAAGTCTCAGCATGTAACACAGGCTACCTTTGGATTTATGGCAATTCTCTTGCCTCAGCTTCCTGAGACCTAGGATTACAGATATATACTCTTATAACTTATGTTACATTTCTAATAGTTAATACCTGTATCTTTAAAAATAACTGTTCATTTATTTGGGTAAAGTATGCTGGACATACATAATGTCGTCTCCCAATCATTTTCTTAAACCTCACACACCACACTTGAAATGTCACAAATTATAACCTTGCAGAGCACAAATAACTAGGAAGCTACCCCACTTCCTCTCAATGTATAGTTCTGACAGAAGGCTGTATTGCGTAAACAACAGATGGGTAAAGATTGGAGCAGTGACTCCAAGGTCTCCAAGGTGCAGCATATTTAATAAGATGTGTGTAGGTGTGGAAACCGATAGTACTTCAAAGCCATGGGAAACAGTATGGCGGAAGACGAGCCACCAGAACAGAGAGCTTCTGCTTGCCCCGTCCCACAAGGCACTGACTAAAGCAGGAACAGAAATGGAGTATTGAACTTCTTGCCAATTGTATCCCATGGGGCACTTAAGTTGGATTTAACTTACTATAAAAAAATTATCATGTATACTCTATTGTGTAAATATTCTTAACAATGTATGAAAAGTTCAACATCAATTTGCTAAGAAATTAAAATGTAATGAGAAAAATCCCAGTGGACTAACAAAGATATTGTTCCAGGGTTATACTCCAGTGACTAGTAAGGTTGATTACAGCATCATGGTCATGTTTGCAGGTTTTATTACATATCTATTGTTCATTAAATGCATCTAAGGAATGCAGGAAGCATGATCAAATGTATATACAGGTGTGTGTGCATTGCTACAACCTTTTCAGCTCGTAATTTAGTACATATTAAAAGGCTTACAGTTTGATCTAGCCAATTCTTATTTCATAAGTCTACTACCACAGTGGAAGCTTCTATTATTATGAAATACTAGAAACCTGGCTAGCAATATATACACACAGATGTTTATGAAAATATTATTTATAGTTGTAATAAATGTGAGGTCACACATTTGGTAATAATGTGATTCTAACAATAAGAAAATGGTTTAATAAATTACAGTGCACTCACGACATTTAAAATGGGGGTAGACATTAAAGCTCTGCAAAAAACATCAGGGCTCTTTCTCAGACTGGAGAATAGAATGTTTACAAGTCAGCTTTTACTGCTTGACAACCCCAAAATTTAGTGGCTTAAGAGGGTCACTGCTCAAGGGCAGGTGTGGTGGTTTGATTAGATATGGCCCCCACAGATTCATGTGTTTGAACTCTTGGTCATAGGGAGTGGCAACATTAGGAGGTGTGGCCTTGTTGGAGGAAGTGAGTCATGGTGAAGGTGGGCTTTGAAGTCAAGTTCAAGCTCTACCCAGTATGGCAAAAAGTCTCTTTCTGCTGCCTGAGGATCAGGATGTAGAACTCTGAGCACCGTCTCTAGCACTGTACTGGTCTGTATGTTTCCGTGCTTCCTGCCATGATGATAATGGACTAAGCCTCTGAACCTGTAAGCCAGCCCCAATTAGATGTGGTCCTTTGTAAGAGTTGCCTTGGTCATGGTGTCTCTTCCCAGCAATGAAACCCTAAGACAACAAGAGACATGGCTCAAAACTTTATGAGCACTGGCTGCTCTTCTAGTAGACCCAGGTTCAATTCTCGGCAACTATGTGGCAGCTCACAGCCATCTGCAACTCCAGTTCTAGGAAATCCGGTGCCTTCTATTGACTTCCTCAGGCACCAGACGGTGCACAGACATACAGACAGACAAAATATTCACACACATAACATATAAACAAACAAGCAAATAAATGAAAACACTACCAAAATATGTGTACTAGGCAAGTCATGTTTGTGTCTGGGCTGGCTCAGCTGAAGTGGGAGTGTGAGGATGGCCTTCCTCTCACTCAGTCTACAGCATCTCCTTACCTCTTGGTCAACCATAGGTTTCTCTAGAAGCATAACCAGAGTCTTAGGGCAGAAGATTCCACTTGGAAGCACCAACAAGCTCAACCCTCTTCTAATAGGCTAATTAAAGAGATGAGTAGAGGTGAAAGACAGGAGAGATTGCATCCATGATCTGGGAAGAGAAACAGATAAAGGGGTCCAGTTGTCCCCCCACCTTTAGGGGTTTAAATAGAGAAAGGATGAAGGCAGGGAGCAAGAAGTTTGCATAGCTAAGCCATCCTGGTCAAGCTCTTTCCCATCATCATCTCTGCTCATTAACCTAATTATCACTCTTGTCACCCAAGGAGATCAGTCCAGTCCCTTAAAGGCAATTTGCTGTAGAGAGAAGGCTTGTCATCAGAGCCATGCCTTTCACTCTGGGGCTATGGTGTCCTCTGAGGCTTCGCTGTTTCTGAAACCCAAGATGGCTATAGGTTTAAGGCTGTGAGCTACCTCTGCACCTTCAGCCTTTTAGATAGATTATGAAGGCAAATATCCCTTCAGACAGACACTCCTTTGCACTTACCATGCCTGTAGAGGCAAAGTAATGGAGACAGATGCAAAATGAAGACAGAGATGCCAGGTTCTCACTGTGTTGCAGTTACCTGTGGACCCAAGAGAGGAGACCATGCTTTTCAGCTGCTTCTAAAGACTTATCACAAAGGATCAAGTGAGAAAAACATCTGTGCATAGCACACCTCAGGCCTCTACTTACATTACTTTGTCAGTGTCCACTAGGCAAAGTAAGACAGCAGCCAAGTGTGGAATCAAGGAATGGAGAAACAGGTCTGCCTCTTGTAGAGCATCTGTAATATATGTGACCATGCTCGGCCCCCAGTGTTACACAGCACACATGAATTGGTTGGTAAATGTGAGTGCTCTACAGGCAGATGTTTCAGGGACCAGTGAATGTTCTCTTCTATTTTCCTTTACACATGCGCAGTAGCCATATGTGTTGACACCAAAAAGAAGGATGCACAAACAAGCCTATTACTACTTATTCTTTTATAAACCTGTTAAAAATATAATCTAAAACAAAGCTTGGATGGAGGCACCATGCTTGGGTGGATAATCTTTCTTTCAGAAGCCAAAGACTGTTAAACAAAATCCTAGATCCAGTTATATGTTACCTCCCTGCAAGCTATCGGTTAGGGAGGCCTCAAGGCCCCCTCCCCCAACCACTGCAGAGTTGACTGCCCTTCATCATCTACCATAACTAGATCATAGGAAACTATTGTTGAAGACACCATGAACTTGGGGTGCAGGATATTGAGAAATCCATCTGGATCTGAGCTAGAAGTTTCCTCCTTGCTGGCTAGCATTCATAGTATTATGCAAACTGATGAGAAAAGTCATCAATGCTTGTAACCATCTGAGGACCTCACAAGCTACAGTAATGACCGGCCTGGCTGGAGGTGTCCAACATTGTAACAGTGGTGTAGCTAATATGAGGGTGACATTCACTTTCTGATTTGATTTGAGGCCCATTTCATAAGAAGAAACTCATGTCAGGGACTACACAAGGCTGGGAGGTTAGAGACCTTAGGGGAGAACATACTACTGTTATGTTTGTTAAATGGATGCAGTGTTGAATGCCTTTTAATGTCCATTTAGGGATGATAAGGTGTGCCACTTGGTAAAGGTGTTTGCTGGCAAACTTGATGACTCAAGTTCAACACCCAGGGCTCACATAGTAGAAGGATAGTACTGACTGCAAGATGTCCCCTGACCTTCACACATGCGCTGTGGCACAACTAAGTGTGTAAGCAAGTAGATACATACACATGTGTGTGTGCACACATACATACACACATTAAATAAGTACATGTAATTAAATATTTTTATATTTATACTATCAATTAGTGTTGCGTGTATCGTTATCAGAGAAACTTCTTTTTGCCATGGGTAGTAGCTAATGAAGAAGCCAAAGTGTGAAAAATAAAAGTGACTGTGTAATACTTGATCCTTAGGGAAATATCCCTCTCCTCACACCTCTACCTCTGAGGCTCAGGGAATATCTCTAAAGAGGAAGAAGATTATAAGAGCCAGAGATTGAGAAGACTTTAAAAAAAAAGAATTATTTATTTCATGTATGTGTGTACACTGTAGCTTTCTTCAGACATGCAAGAAGAAGGCATTGGATCCCATAACAGATGGTTGTGAACCACGATGTAGTTGCTGGGAATTGAACTCAGGACCTCTGGAAGAACAGTCAGTGCTCTTAACCACTGAGCCATCTCTCCAGCCCAAGAAGGAGATTTATAAAAACAAAACAAAACAACAACAACAAAAAAAAACCAGTGTCCTTAGGACACAACATAGCCACAGCACTCATGAACTTACTGTAGCTATGCTTGCATGCACAAGACCACCATAATGTTTGACCCATTACCAATTATACTGGCTGGTTTTGTGTGTCAACTTGACACAAGCTGGAGTTATCACAGAGAAAGGAGCCTTAGTTGAGGAAATGCCTTCATAAGACCCAGCTAGAAGGCATTTTCTCAATTTGTGATCAAGGGGGTACGAAGCCCTTTTGGTGCCATCCCTGTGCTAGTAGTCCCGGATTCTAAGAAAACAAGCTGAGCAAACCAGGGAAGCAATCCAGTGGATAGCACCCCTCCATGGCCTCTGCATCAGCTCCTACGTCTATGTTCCTGTCTTGTGTGAGTTCCTGTCCCGACTTCCTTTGGTGATGAACAGCAATGTAGAAGTGTAAGCTGAATAAACCCTTTCCTCCCCAACTTGCTTCTTAGTCATGGTGTTTTATCACAGTAATAGAAACTGTAAGTAAGAAACCATTTCATTGTGAAAGATTGCCCTTGCTATGGGATGTTGGGCAGTTAATGGGTTCATTTTCTTCATTGGTGTAGCCACTGGTAAGTTGCCCCAGTTTCAGTAAATTACTCCCGGTTCAGCTTATGTAAGCAACCATAATTATATAACTTGCCTAAGAATAATAAAATTATAACCTCTGCATGAGGTCACTAAAGCTGGTGTCGGTAATGTATTTGCATCTATTACTGCCTTTGGGTTCTAGAAGAAGACAGAGTGTAAACTCCATGTGAACAGGAATCTTGAGTTTCCTGGGTTATTTTCTAGGACTTGATGCCATCACACTAAGTGATACAATCCCACATTTCACTGGTAACAGAAAGCGAAGGAAGGCTTCCTGTGGAAGCTTCCATGTGGAGAGTCAGCAGAAGAAATGGGCACAATGGGCTACACTCCTCCAACAGAGGGGTATGTGTCTGGTCAGCCAGGACTCGATGCCCTGACAATGACACTGCCTATACTGCTTTGCATATTCACAGGAGACAGATGCTGGCCACACTGAGCATGCCATAGAGTGGAAAATTTGTAGAGGATGGAGCCTCCAGCGATGGGCCTTTGCTATCTGTTTGTTCTTCCATCAAGCTAGCAATGACACATCCAGCCAGATTTTTGATAAGCCCCCAAGAAGGCTGCTATGACTTTTTCTAGGATACCATGTAGGAATTCAGGAAGTGATGAACATGTAAAACCATTACTGATAGGAGAAAACTCTTCTATTTCATCTACTCTCTTCCCATGGGCTGGCTATGGTAATGTGATGGCTAGTCTTGGTTATCCACTTGACTACATCTGAAATTAACCAAACCCAAACCCAAATGACTCAGTATACCTGTGAGGATTTTTTTTCTTAATTAAGTTATTTGAAGAGGAAGACTCCCTTCTAATCTGGTCTTTGCTGTGGGAAGATAAAGCTTTAATCCAAATGTTTTGAGGTAGAAAGATCCACTTTAATCTGGGCTGCACCATCTCCTGGCAATCTACATAAAGGATAAGGAAGAAGGAAGCTTGCTCTCTACCTGCTTGTTCTCACTCTCAACTAACAAGTCCATCCCTTCCCTGCAGTAGAGCCCACTTCTTTGGGATTCTGGCATATACTGAAGACCAGCTGAGACATCCAGTCTCCTGGCCTGAGCAGTTGGACTCTTCTGTTTATAGGCAGCCATTGTTGGATTAACTGGATCACATACATACATATACACATATACATACAAATTACACATACACACATGTGTACATGTACACATAGATGTTATATGTATATATTTGCATGTGTATATATGTATATTCATACTAATATATGAAGATATATGCATATGAAAGAATATACATGTATATGAGGGAGATATTCATTCTATGAGCTCTGCTCCTCTAGAGAATCCTGATTAATGCAGGTAAGTTTCTTGGGAGTAGATGGTCTGGGTCGGGTCAAGTAGTGGTTTTTGTGCCTGTTCCCTTCACAGGGAAAGAAATGAATGAATTAGATGCCATGAGTTCTTGGTGCATTTGAGATATTTAGGCTGGACCTTAAAGTATCTTTGTCTTGTGAGCCGAATAGGCAATGCTGGAGAGACCTAGATATAGAGTATCTTGCTTGGCATCACTGTCTGCTCCTCATCATAGTTTGAACAAGAGTGACTCCATGCACCAAGGAGAACCTAAGAACCATCTATGAGAGGGTCCAGTTAGTTACGGCATAATGTCTCAGATCTTCCATCAGAGGTATGGTAGCTGTACAGTGCTTTTTTAGAGATAAGTTTCAGGACGGTATCAAAGGACTAACAATCCAGGCTAACCATTAGGTAGGCACCTCATGAACTCTCAAGAGTCCAACATCATTGAAAATGCCAAAAATCCACAAAGAGCAAATAAAGTTCCTTCTGACACACATACAGAAGGGAGTGGGGTGGTAGTGTCTGCAGACGTGGTGGCTAGTGACAGGCCTCAGGGCTACTGAGAGGAGTTCCATCTCTGAGGTTCGAGTGTCAGGACTCAGGTAGTGTGAGAATCCTTGCCATGGCAATATGAGCAGTCGAGTAGTGTTGGCAGTTAGTAGTTGGCAGAGTAGTAGTTAGCAGAAGTAGCTTTGTAGACAGACATTGTTTCTGAGCACTGCGCAAACCTGTTCTTTGAACTAAAGAAGCAGCTAGGGAAGGAAGAATTTGTAGTCTCTTAGTGGTATTTGGACTCCTGAGTTCACCAAACAAAGGATGGAGAAAGGTCACTGTGGTCCATTTAGTAGTATTAGTGATGGATGTTAATCAAGCACTTGGCTAAAAGCTGTTCGAGGGTTTTATTTTTCATTCCTAAGAAGTAAGCACTGCTCTCATTTAGGGATCTGAAGCCTAGCAAAGCTGTGTAAATTGTACAAGGTAAAATAGGTTGGAGTGGCTAAGCCTGGAAGAGAACAGGGCTAAGTCAGATTGCAGAGTCCTGAAGCTTCATTCTGTTTTGTGTGGGCCTCCAATGTCTCAACAAGAAGTAATTTATGCAGCCAGCCTATCTTCCTTCAGTGAGTGCCATGTGGCAGGAACTCTGTTTATCTTCTTCACCGCTGTGGTCCTCAAGCCCAGCACAGCGCTTGGCTCCACAGTGGGTCCAAGTTACATATTTGTGCGATGGAAACAAGGATGTGTATGGAGCAGAAACCAGTCTCTGTTCTGAAGGGAGCGTGAATCATAGCTTCCTACCAGGTCAAGGCAAGGCGACCATGAGCATTAAGCTGGTGGTGCTGTTAGTATTTCAGATTCAAAGCGAGCATTGTTTTATGATAAAAATGAATCACGATGACATGTCTCACAGCTTATCAGATCTTCTTTGTTCAAAATGCTGTTGTACCGAATGCAGTGAAGCAAGCAATAAATTCCACGGCTCTTCAGAGACTGGAGCTGGGGTCTCAGTGCCAAAATGATTTTGATTATTGAATTGGCATGTACCCTTAAACATTCTTAAATCAGTGGTTGGAAGTGACAAGATTTAGAGGAGAAAATAATTGTGGTGTGTGTGTGTGTGCATGAGTGTGAGTGTGTGTGTGTGTGTGTGTGTGTGTGTGTGTCATGAGTGTGAGTGTGTGTGTGTATCCACACACCCACCTGGCAGTTTCAAAGCCTCTCACATATTAATGAATTCCTCCTGGATCGCATGTTTGTGATCGTGAAGTAGGGACAAAGAACCAGAAAGAATTTTACTTCTATAAACAAAACAGATTTTAGAAGACTTCACTTTGGAAAGTCAAATTGTATAAGAGAGAAGGGGAAAACAGAAGCCTAACATAATAGACGTCTTCCAAAACGTGGGTCAGCCGCACGATAGCGAGCTAGAACAAACAGGGGCTGGGCAGTCACATGCAGCCAATCCGAAGGGAAATTCACTTGTACTCAGATAGCAAAGGTGAGGGGAGAAAACAAGCCAGAACATACAGTCCAGGAGTAGGGATGGCAGCTCATGGCAAGAGGGGCCGGTGGAGGGCGGTGCAGAATGTAATAAGAAGGAGAACAAGCTCAAATCAAAAACAACAGGCTATTCATATCATATCCCTAAAATCTGTATAATGAAACCTGTTTACATTATCCTCCAATTAATGTTCAGTTTTCAAATTTCTGTGTCCTGGCTGGCGACTCACCAACCACTTCTTTGCTTGTTTACTTCTCTTTAGTCTTTTGAAAAACAAAAACACAAAAACAAACAAACAAACAAACAAAACCCAAACAAACCAAAAACAAAAAAGCAGACGAATGTCCGCATTTATAAAGATGTTCTGAGATGTCCTTATGTCATGGAAGCCATCTCAGGACACAGTGTGATGGGGGCCCTGGCCATGGACCAGGAGGGGTTTTTTGTAATGGTGAGGCAACTTCTCATCCCATTAGCTGATGGTTGACTGACATTTTGGAACAAGATTTTGCAAGAGACCAGGGAAAGGAATAAAGAGCAGAGGAAGGAGGCACTTAAAAGGTTGAGGCGGCAGGAACGAGCTGAGTGCTCCCAGATTTGAGGAGGATTTTATTATTGGATACAGACCCATGGCATGTTTTCAGCCTGGATCTCAGAGGCCTAGTTTGGGGGGGGGGGGCTCATTAGGTTTTAGGTTTTCTTATCAGATTTATATTTAATGCACACTGGCTCTTTGAGAAAGGCTAAGTGAACTTTCCATTTCTCTGTGTGTTTGGTCTTGAGGGGCAGTCGGAGTTGAAGATGAGATTTTAGAGGAAGTTATAGGAGATGCAGCTTCATACGCCTGGAAGTTGTTTTCCAGAGCAGTGCCACAGGGTAAAAATAACTAGTTCTAGGAAAGGTTCATCTCAATTTCTTTGTGCTGCTGTGCAAAGATGTTCTTTTCGGACGTGAAGCACTTTGAGTAGTGTCCTTAGCATTTTCTCAATATTTCTGTTAAAGGCAGAGTACTGGTCAAGTTGAACTGGACCTGGTTAGACTGCGTTATTTACTATGGAAAATAGTAATTGCATACTGCAAAATTTTAGGAAGTTCTTCTATCCAAAAGATGTTGGGAATTGGGAAAGAAAAAGTGGGGAGGGGTGCAGCTAAATAGCCAGGGTTTAGACTGTTTTCAGCACCTTTCATTGGAAGATCTTGGTAAACCAATTAGACTTTCCGAATCTCAACTCAGTTTAAAATATGAACAGGGTTTCTGTGAGAGGCAATATGTGTAAAAAACTTAGCTGAAGGCTGACATGAGGTAAAAGTCCAGTAACAGCCAGTTCTGCCTGTTTTCTTTCCTATTCCTGAATCTGTGTTCATACACCTTATCTCAGGTTACTGAAAATCTTAACCAGTGGCAGGGCATAGCCTTACACGATTAAGAGTAATAATAATGATAATTTACATAGTGTTGCATAAATAAATGGCATGCCAGACCTAAGCACTAGCCATACAGTACTTTTAAATTTCATCTGGGCTGGGCACAGTGGTGCATACCTTTATTTAATTCCAGCACTTGGGAGGCAGAGGCAGGTGGATCTCTGTGAGTTTGAGGCCAGCCTGGTCTACAAAGTGAGTTCTAGGACAGCTAGGACTTCGCTAATCCCATCTGCCATCTCCCAAGTGAATGTCTGTATTAAAGAGGTCACAGAGACTTTGGATTGACCATTCTGTTTCTTCTAGAAACAGAATGTATCCTGTTATGAAGTCTGAGAAGAATTTTAATAAGAGAGAAGAAGGAAAAAGAACAGGAAGGGAAAATGAGAATACAAACAAGCAATAGATGCTGGTGAGGGGGGGAGGGGAGGAGCATAGAGAGTAGCTGGGGAGGGAGGAAGGGGAGGAGCATAGAGAGTAGCTGGGGAGGGAGGAAGGGGAGGAGCATAGAGAGTAGCTAGGGAGGAAGGAATTGGTGGAGCATAGAGAATAGCTGGGGAGGAAGGGGAGGAGCATAGAGAGTAGCTGGGGAGGCAGGAAGGGGAGGAGCATAGAGGGTAGCTGGGGAGGGAGGAAGGGGAGGAGCAGGCTGCTGCAATTTGGGAATGAGAGAGCTAATAATTTACTTAATGACTGGGAAGTATTGACTCCTCGTGTGTGTTCTAAAGTAGCACTGAGAACCAGAGTATAAAGAATGAAGAGAAGCACAAATCCCAGCCCCAGATGTGCAGACTCGGCTCTGAAACCAGCCTTGCTGAGGGCAGATGCCCAGAATGCCGTCTTATGGGTTGGGTAGGGAGGGTGCGTGCTGAGGGTCTTTTATGGCTGGTTCAGGTGCATTTTTCCAGTTTCAGCTGGAAAGAGGTCGGCAGGCACACAGGAAGCCCACTCCTCACAACCCCTTGCATAGTACTCTCTAGAAGGTTGTTAACCCAGCTCTGTAACTGTTACCCTTCACTTGTGCTTCCTGGTGAGGGACACGGGAACCATTTGTTTGTTTGTTTTAAAGTCATTCAGAGAAAACACCAGCCTCTTTTTTTTAACTGAGGGAGACACCCATTGTTCTCATTTGCAAAATCTTTCCTCAGCACACGAGTGTGACTATTGTAATTTTTTTTCATGTATCTTACAAATATTTAGAATCCTTGTCAAGGGAATGGACTGAAAGCAGATGTTTCCTGTTAAGCTGGACCCAACATTTCAGATTAGAAAACAGTATTTTCAAGTCTCACTAAGAGCATTGCAAGGAAAATAACATTTGTTGAATGCAAACAAAAATAAAGGGTGACTTTAGTTTTTTTAACTAAAAAAAAAAAAAAACCAACAGGATTTAGTGCTATAAAGACTGGCCCTGAAATTGAAGGTCATACAGTGAGTTTGAAGCCAGATAAAAATCTGTCCTTGGTGCTCTCAAGCCTCAGCCTGGTATCCTTTCTATATCCTCTGTGGCAGATTAATTGGGAAAGTAGACATACTCTCTCATGCCTTCCTACATCCATATCCTTTAAAGGCAAAGTGGCTTTATGTCCACTCTCATTTCAGGCTAAACTGTTTCCTACCTTTTAAGCCTGGGCAGGCCTTGTGATCTGCTTGGCCACAACTGATGGAAATGGAGCCAGTGAGGATGTGCAAGCGCTGTGAAGGCGCTTGCTGTGTAAGCCTGGAGACACGCTTCATCATTGGAATCCAGAGGGAAGAGAATCAATGCTTCCACAATGTTTTCTACATATGTGCTGTAGCATACACCACCACCATCACCATCACCACCATCACCACCACCATCACCACCACCATCACCACCACCACCATCAGCACCACCACCACCACCAGCACCACTACCACCATCATCACCATCATCACCACCACCACCACCACCACTACCATCACCACCACCACCATCACCACCACCATCATCACCACCACCACCACCACCACCATCACCACCACCACCATCATCACCACCACCAACACCAACACCATACACCACCACCACCAACACCACCACCACCACCACCACCATCAGCACCACCATCAGCACCACCACCACCAGCACCACCACCACCATCATCACCATCATCACCACCACCACCACCACTACCACCACCACCACCACACCACCACCACCACCACTACCATCACCACCACCACCATCATCACCACCACCACCATCACCACCATCACCACCATCACCACCACCACCCACCACCATCACTATCCATCACCACCACCACCATCACCACCACCACCACTCATCACCACCACCACCATCACCACCCCATCACCACCACCACCACCACCACCACATCCACTATCATCACCACACCACCACCATCACCACCACCACCACCACCACCATCACCACCACCCACCACCACCACCACCACCACCATCACCATCATCACACCACCACCATCATCCCACCACAACCACCACCACCACACCATCACCACCACCAACACCATCACCACCAACACCAACACCATCACCACCACCACCATCATCACCACCACCACCATCACCAGGACCATCACCATCATAATAATAAGTATTTTTTCCAGTGGAATCCCTTTAGAACCTAGGGATGCTAAGTTTCTGCTTTCTACTGAATTCTGCTAGTACTGTAGGTAGACTGGGCATCTTAATCTATTCCTATTGGTATAACACATTTTGAGATTGAGTAATTTTTTTGTTTGTTTGTTTTTTGGATGTTCTAGACTAGGTTTCTCTGTTGTAGCCTTAGCTGTCCAAGAACTTGCTCTGTACACCGGGTTGGCCTCAAACTCAGCTCGGAGATCCACCTACCTCTGCCTCCTGAGTGCTGGCATTAAAGGTGTGTGGCCTCACTGCCTAGTGAGACTGAATAGTTTTTAAAGGTTAGAAACTTATGTCTCAAGGTTCTAGAGGCCAAGACCAAAATTTCTAACTGGTGACTGCCTGTCCCCTCCCAGTCTTCCTTTCACATAGTTCCTCCCCTTATCTCCCCTTCTTCTTCTTTTCTGAGGTGGTGGAGGTAGCCGGGGGAAGGACTCCACAGATGGCAACAGCTTTAGGGACAGCCTCTGCTCCTGTTCCTGGGGACTCACATGAAGATAAGCTACTATTTGATACATATGTGTGGGGAAGCCTAGGTTCAGTCCGTGTGTGCTCTTGGATTAGTGGACCAGTCTCTGAAAGCACCCAAGGGTCCAGGTTAGTTGACTCTGTTGGTCTTCCTGTGGCATTCCGATCCTCTGGGGGCCCTCAATCATTTCCCCAATTCTTCCATAAGAGTCCCCAAGCTCCATCCACTGTTTGACTGTGGGTCTCTGCATCTGTCTGAATCAGCTGCTGGGTAGACCCTCTCAGAGGACAGCCATGCTAGACTCCTGTCTGCAAGCATAACAGAGTATCATTAGTAGTGTCAGGGATTGGTTTTTGCCCATGGGATGGTTCTCAAGTTGGGCTGGCTGTTCCCAGACTGAATGAGTCCCTGCTCCATCTTTGTCCCTGCATTTCTTATAGACACATTTTAGGTTGGAAGTTTTGTGGTGGGATTGGTGTCATTATCTTTCCACTGGGGGGTCCTACCTGGCTACAAAAGGTGGCCTCTTCAGGTTCTCTATTCCCACTGCTATGAATCTCAGCTAAAGTCACTCCCATAGACCCCTGGAAGCCTCCACTACACCAGGGCTCTAGCATGTCCTAGAGATGCCCCCATGCCCACTAACTGCTGATCTCCACCCACTCTCTTGGCCCTCTGGCCTTCTGGCCCTCTGGCCCTCTCTCCTTACAACCTATCCTGAAACACTTTACCCATGAGCCACCTCCCCAGACCTGTAAGAGCTGGAGAGTAAATATTACAGATTCCTCTCTGCTCTGTAGCTTCCCAAATAGTGATAGATAACAAGTAATGACTAGACAGTGTCCAAATAAATTTGCACCTACCAAAGCAGGCACCTGGGCCACAAGCTTCAATTTTCTGACCCATGGTTTTAAAGCCATCGAATTCAGAATGGCTTGTTACAGAAGGACTAGCTGACATGCATGGACAGAAAGGACACAGTGAAGTCCATTACTCTGTCCTATGAGCATCTGATTCTTAGGAAAGAGCCAGCTGATATATAATGCTGAATTGACACTTCAAATAAGATGTCAAGAAAAACTCAAACTGCAATGTCTTGAATATTCTGTCCAAGAGTCATGCTGAAATTTAAATGGCTCTTATGATGGAATCAAGAGGCAGGCTCCTGATGGAAGGGCAAGCTTGGCTTCTGTCTTTCCTCATTATCACTCATTTGCTTGTCTTTCTGCCCTATCTGGAAAGCCATGAAGGACCATATCAGATGCTGCCTTTGAACTTGCACTGAGAAATAGTCCCAGGTTTCCTGTTTCTCTGGCTTATAGGAAGCCTATCACCCTATATATGCATCTATGTATGTACATATTATGTACGTATTATGTATGTATGTATGTATGTATGTATCCTATCTATCTATCTATCTATCTATCTATCTATCTATCTATCTATCTATCTATCATCTATTACAGATACAGTAATCATCTAAGTATCCATCCATCCATCCATCCATCCATCCATCCATCCATCCATCCAGTTGGTCCCATCTCATCTCTGGAGAATTCTGACAAATACACTAACCATGAGTTGTGAAGACAGAGAATAGGAGACAGAGACTGTCAGAAAGAAAACATCCTAATTGGCTTGCTGCTCACACCTCCACTGGCTTTAAAGTATACCACAGCATTTTAGTGTTGCGGTTATATGTCAGGAACATTGGTGTTTGTTTACTGCGGCTTATCTTGCTGCAATGGCCATTGCTGTTTCAATCCTTTCAAATAAGAGTGTGGGACAATAGCCAAAGTACGTGGAGAAGGAGCATCATCGAACCTATTCTAGCTGTAGACTTCATTTGCAAAGGTCGGAGATCACATTTTTACCCCCACCGAGAGGAATTTCGGGGTTTCTTGGAGATTTTAAAACCCAAAGCAGCAGCCTCTGTTTACCACCCATTCTGTCTCCAGAACCTACGGTATTCTGGCCACACCTTCCTCCACTCCTGTATTGCTTCCAGTCCAACTCTTTCATCTGATTCATTAGCAGAAGCTCTGCATATAGAGCTGCTCTTTTGTGATGTTTCAGTTAGTCCTGGGCCTCATTATCGTCGTGCTCCATATCATGCTCCATAGCAGCAAGTCTTAATGAAGCAAAGTATAAGAATTGGCTACCAAAGTTATTTATAAGTTAGGAGCATAATAGACAACTTGAACAAGGAGTCAACAGGGCTTTCTTGGTTTTTGTTTTTCAGAGTGACCGTGTTATTCAACCACCAAAGGGCAAAAGGCAAAGCCCATGTCTCCAACTCTCTCAATGGGACCTGTGATATCTTTGACCAACAGAGTGACAGAGGTGTTCACTGAATGAGTTCCTTAGTTACTGTGACAGTCAACACATGACTGGGTGCTTGGTAACCTCTCTGCCTTTCCTCCACTTCTTCCCCTTTCTCAGCACGATGCTCTTCTACTTGGTCTGCGAACTGCTTTGCCTCACTCTGGGTTCTTGTCTGGTGTCTTCAGCTGGGACTGACCTTCCTCTCTTTCTGCACACACGAAAGTCTCAAAGCCCAGCTCAATCTGTAATATCACCTGGGTGAGTTTCCAGATGGCTCTGATCTCCAGGCTTCCACATCCAACTGTGCTGGTTGTGTTCTGCACACCTCCAATATGATCTGTGCTACCCAGAACACAAACTGTACCTTCCAGGCTTGGATAGAGGACGACCTAAACCACAATCACAAATAACTGTTTTGTTTTCCACATGCCTATAATACTATTCTTTATTTTGTCCTCTGAAAAAAACAAATGCTGCTTCTGGTCCAATCTTGCAGATCCAAAGCTATAGGATCTCCATGACACAGGGCAACGACAGGATATCTGAGAGGAGACCCAGTGAGGATCCAGTATTGACAGTGTAGCAGAAGCCAGAGGCCTCAGACCAGACCCATGACTCATTGCAATGAACATTTGTAATTAAAGAAGTGTGGACAAAAGGGTGGAGACTGTGGGACACACTGGGACACACTGCAGCTCCCACAATGAGATTTTTATTATTTTTTTTATTTTTCATTTTCCTTTGGGGGAAGGTTGCAAGGGTGGAGGAGGGTGAATATGGAGGGAGGAAGAGATGGGTGGGATTGGGTTACATGATGTGAAATTCAAAAAGAATCAATAAAAAGTTTTTTAAAATGTTGCTTTTATAACTCCTATTACATGCCATGTAGTGATTAAAGACTAGAGATGCAAACAAGAGAGTAGTATCAGGCCATGACCTTGAAAAACTCAAATTTGGAGCAAATAGACATATGATGTGAAAATATAATATGGAAATTCCTCTATTTTATCCATTTTTCTCTTTGCATTAGAGTTGATTAAGTGCCTTATTTTACCAGGTTTTTTTTTTTTTTTGGTTTTGGTTTTGGTTTTTTTTAGACAAGGTTTCTCTATGTAGTTCTGGCTGTCCTGAAGCTCACTAGGTAGCCCAGGCTGGCCTTGAACTCACAAAGATCCTCTTGCCTCTGCCTGTCCAGTGCTGGAATCAACGGTGTATGTTACCAAGCCCAGCTCTACTGTTTATTCTTAAGGGCAGGGATCATTAACACTAGACTATATGTCTACTTGGAGTTTAGACGGTAGTTAATAGATAGGATCTGATGTACCCTGGTAACAAGGAGTAATGGCTATTCCTGGTTGTCAATTTGACTATATCTGGAATGAACTACAATCAGAAGGCTGGAAGACACAAGCTTTTGACCTGGATCTTCGCATGGAGTTCTTGAGGCTTAGTGGCCATGAAAAGCTTAGGCCCAGACAAGGTAGTACATGCCTTTAATCCCAGGAGACTGAGGCAAGGAGATCTCTGAGTTCAAAGTCAGCCTGGGACAGAGCAAGTTCCAGGTCCAGGCGTGGTGGTACACACTGTTAATCTGGTCCACGCCTCCTGCTGGAGGCCTACATAAGGACATTGGAAGAAGGAAGACTCACTTCTTCACTTACTAGACAGCACATCTGTTGGAACTAATTCTACAGAAGATCAGCAGATAACTAGTCTTATGGGACTGAGCAACTACTGATTCTTAGACTTCGCATTCACAGCTGTTCATTGTTGGGTTAGTTGGACTACAGACTATAAGTCATCACAATAAATTCCTTTAATATAGAGAGACATTCTATAAGTTCTGTGACTCTAGAGAACCCTGACTAATACAAATGGTCTGCCTTCTTCCAATGTCCTTGATAGGCCTCTTGAAGAAGGTGTGGCCCTGATTAATGGTGTGTGCCAAGCCTGGGTCCCAGACTTGTTTTGTCCCAGGCTGACCTTGAACTCAGAGATCTCCTTGCCTCGGTCTCCTAAGATTAAAGGCGTGTTGATTCTTTTTTAAAATTTACTTTTAAAAAAACTGTGTTTCTATGTGTGAGGTCATGTATGTGTGGGTACCTGACGTGGTCTGAAGAGGGCATCAGATAGCACACATCGAAGTTGCAGATGGCTACAAGCTCCCTGAAATGTGTGCTTGGGAACCAAACTCTGGTCTTTCCTGGAAGAGCAAACAGTAAGTGCTCTTAAGTGCTGGGCTGTCTCTCCAGTCTCCCTTTTTGACTGCTTATCTGGATCACTGATAACATATAATGCTGAGTTGAAATTGTGTTTCTGTCATTGATGGCAGTGACTTGGTGTGTACTCACCTACACCATTTCTTCTTGTTTGTGGCTTTGTTTTTTGAGACAATGTGCTGCTGTGTAACCTGGATTTGCCTCAAACTCACGATCCTTCAGCCTCAGCCTCCCGAGCACTGGCATCATGGATGCCCGCCACCACACCTGACTCTCCAGGTCCTTTCTACTTGGTATTTCTCCAGACTACGTTTCCCACAAGTTAGGTTATAGCCATGCATCTAAGTTGTTGCCAATGGTTTGTGGGCAGAAAGTGCAAAACCTCCTATTTAATACAAAAACCTCCTATTTAATATCCCACATTCTCTATTGTCATCTGGCAGCATCAATAGAAAGGACCCTGATGGTCAAGGATGTGGACCAGGAAGAAGTACCATAGGTTCTGGAGATGCAATTGAGTGTGGAGAGCCGGTACCGCGCCTTATGGAGAGCGGTACTGGCACCTGGCGCTTTGCCGCTTGAGCGATAATCAACTCCATATTTAGGCATGAGGCTGTGCTTGAGAGTGGCGTGATCAACAGGCTATGTAAGAGACCTATGGAGATCAGTCACGAAGTGGCCGGTCATTGGCTGTGGCACAGGTATAACAGTCAGAGCCGAGGGGTGGGGGGTGAGTCAGTCTGGAGAATCCTGAGTAAACTGCCTTGAGAAGGAACCTGGTTGTCCTGTGCCTCATTTCTGCTGGTCAGGAGGGGCGTCGGACAATTGAGCACATGAATGGCTGACCAAGACTGCCTGCATTGCACAGTGCTGTGAATCAGAAATAAACTTTAGTTGTGCAGAGGACTTGTCTAACATGCACAGGCACAAGGCTCAATTTCCAGCAAAACATGCACTGATGTACACACACGCATGTGCATGCACACACACAGAGGGAGAGACGAACCGAGGGAGGGAGAAATAAAGAGAGAGAGGAAAGGAAAGCCTTATTCGGTGTCTTGTACTACTCTGGTCTCCAAGCCACAAAGAACTATTAACATGAATGTTAATAATACCAAAAGATCAATTTCTCCTAAAATATACTTTAATAAGCCTAGAGAAAATGGTTTCCCGTAATGTGTAAAAGGGATGTGGGGGTCTCAGTCAGTGGCTGGCGCAGGGTTCAAGCCCTCCCCAGAAGGCAGCTGTCTATGAAAGATGCTGGAAAACAGGGAGCTGGTGTTTAGTCGCTGAATGCTGGGGAAGGAAGAAAGGACCAAACTTTGACTTTAAGGCTGAGTGCTTTAGAATTTCTGATTTTTCAGAATTGCGAGAAAGAGAGAATTCTCTAGCATGATGTCCAAAAATAGTATGCACCTCGTGACCACTCCTCTAATACGGAGGGACAGGTACACACATATACACACCCGGCCAGTTGGCTAGGTTAAAAATGGCAAATAATTAGCATAAAAGAGGAAAATATGGAAGTGGGAAATCATGTTGGGCTGGAATGAAAAGAGCAGGTCATTAACTTTTCTTAATCATGCCTTCCTCTTAAAACCTTTCTCATTTACAACCTAATATGGATGCCAGAGCCAGATGTGCAACAAACAAGCAGTTGTCACCAAAAAAGGTTAAAAGGAAGAAGAATCCATTGCTCTAGAAGAAATATTGCTATATTAGGTAAAAACCCAGAGCAGGCACTGGCTCACACACACAGGGAAGGGTGTTATGTGTGTATATAAAACAAGCATGCTAACATACATGGAGGATAAATCCTAAGTGCTGTTAAATGCTCATGGACAAAGATCTGTTATGCTTTCCAAATGGCAGAAGATCCAGGGGGTATCTTCCAACCCAAATTATTTGTGTTACAATGAAGGCAACAGACACAAAGAGGTAAAGTGACTTGTTTAATGGTTGAGAATCAACCCTTCCAAGGAAATGGTTGAACTGAGACTTAGTTTTGATCTCCTGGATTTCTGGTCCAGTGCTTTCCCCACTAACTCTTGTCTTGCCAAGGAGTCACTATTTCAGGATGCCTCTGCAAAGGACTTTGTTGAGGCCTAGTTTCCACAACCAGTGCCGTGGACATGGATCAGGTAGGGAATTCTATAAAATAGCTAAAAAATACATTAACCTTCATGTGTTTTTAACATATTTGCTATGTTTTAGGCCCTAGGCTAAATGTTTTACGTGTAGAACTTTTCTGTCTAGCTACTTAAATCTCATTGGTATCTACTGTCTGTAGGCATCTATGGTCTAGCAATCAATTCATGAAAAGACATTACCTTTTTCACCCTGGGGAACTTGAGGCCAAACTGCTTATTGCATTCATTTCACAGATAATAAAAACAAGGCCCAGAGAATGATAATGATGCCTGCCCTGTATTGCCCCATGCTGACAGTATTATAAGCCCTTAACTAATAATCTTCACAATAGTCCTACAGTACTGGAAAAGAAGGCATGGGAAACTTAAAGGAGTTGTTTTTGTTTGTTTGTTTGTTTATTTACTTATATATTATCGGGCAAAGCAACATGGACCTTTACCTACATAAAAGCACATCAGAAAGTTTGAGTGACTTTTTACATAAGGGAAAACTCCATTTAACAAAATAGTTGTCATATACTTCCAGTAAAGAAAGGCGAAGAGGGGAAAAATCATTCACTCTAGTCTTTTAATTATCTGCTTCGAGTGGATGACAATGTCTTCTTCGGCTGTCATAGTCTCATACTGAGATCATGGAAATATTCCAACAGAAACCTTGGGCTCGGCAGGAATGTCAGTTGGTCCATAATTCTGTATGAATGGGTTTAGGAAAATCTGAGATTATGTGTTTTAAGAAAATGTATGTACTCTCAAATTTTAAACTTAGATTGATAACTGCTTTTGTGTCTTGGGAAATCATGAATTATTCCTACAACAGAAGTCCAACTGGTACATGAATGGCTGGAGCAGAAAAGTCCCCTCTCTAGTGGAGTGGGTAGAGCTCCATAGCCAAAGATCAAAAGCAAAGATGGGGAAAAGGAGTCAAAGACCATAAACGAGAGCGAATGACCCGGGAACATGAAGAGGCAGAAATTTCACATGTACAGAAACTCTTACATCGATCAACTAGATTTATTCAGTAATCATACGAAGTCACACTTTTTAAAACATTATTTTATTTATTTATTCACTTTACATCCCAGTCATAGCCTGTCACCCTCACAAATCCCTCACCTCATTACCCCCACCCTCTCCCTCAGAGAAGGGGAAGTCCTCTTGGGTACCGCCCTACCCTGTGACATCAAGTCAAGTCAAAGCAGGACTGTGTCCTTTCCCACTGAGGCCCAACCAGGCAGACCAGCGAGGGGGAAGAAAGCCAGCGGATCCAGACTTTCTTCAGTGTTTTTCAGGTTTATGTAAGTGATCGCTTCCAGATAACCAAGACAATAGGAAGTAGACCCTAGACATAATGAAGGCTCTCCAGCACTAATGCCCATGGTTTAAAATACTACAGGGCAAGGTACCACGGAGTCCCAGTCTCATTCCTTTCTCTAAAAGATGAGTACCTTGCCAAGACTCTGCCTGTGAGAAGTTAGGGTCATGTTTATAAGTTTTCCTCCAGGTAACACATACAGCATAATGCTAGCCTTAATAGATCGTTATATAGTAGGCAAATAGTATTGAGTGAGCAAGAGGAAAAAATAAGTTTGGCTAGGAAGACGGAGAGCAGTGGATCTCACCTCCCGAGCGCCGTGACCCTTTAACACAGCTCCTCCTGTTGTGGTGACCCCAGACCATGAGATATTTTTGCCACTACTTCATTACTGCACTTTTGCTACTGTTATGAATTGTGTCGTAAATATCTGTATTTTCTGATGGTCTTAAGTGACCCTCAGGCTCGTTCGACCCTCAGGTTGAGAACAGCTGACACAGTATTAAGGAATGGAGATGGCATTCGGAACTGATGACATTGAATTTCAGTTTAGATAAAAATGTTAGAAAGGATGGCTTCACTACATTTAAATACATGAATAGCAAGAATCTACAGAACTGACCTCATACTTCTTTGGAAGACGATGCTTTCTGCAGTTGTGAAATTGAATTTACTAATCTGTTTAAGCCAGCCTATTGCAAAGAAGAGGCACATATTTTGAGGTTAGAAAACAGACTTTAATGATTTCCAGTTTCAAGTGAATTCTCTATTGAAAAGAAGAATGAAAACCAGCTAACTAGTTAAATGGCTCTGTTCTCCTTTCCATATGAGCCTCTTTGAGGTCTAGTAATATAAAGAAAGCAACTTTGAGATAAAACAAAACACTGAGCAACAATTTAGAAATATTTTAAAGAGGCAAACACCACATCCCAAGGTCACCAGGCTCTCAGTAGAAGACAGAAAGCAGATCAGGAATTCTCTATCTTATCAAGAAAACATAAATACTGGCTTCACATTAAGTCAATCTCTTGCCCCGTACACTGGCTCTCAACCATTAAAAAAGACTGTTAAATTCCCAGGGAATAAAAATCAATTTTCATCCATATAAGCCTGTGTGTAAATGCACTGTACTTCATTCCAAATATTTTCTCATCCAGGAGTTTGGAATAAAAAATATCTGTAGTTGATCTGTTATAACAGCACAGATATCTTGAATGACTTCCAGTAACTTTGCTTGAACAATCCAGTGTCTTTATGACATTCCAATGACAGCTTGGTATTGCTGTCAATACGTTTCATTACTTGGCAAGACAGTCCTTCATAGCAATAGATTCAGATTGCCATCTTTATGTGTTATATTACACTTGTGTTACAGTACTTTGGATGGCTGCCCTTGCATTTTCTTTCCCTCTTGGCACGGTACTTATTTCTAAGTTTATATTAAAAATCTGTCTTATCTGGTTACTGTGTCTGTGTGAAGATGGTAGAAGAGAAAGTCCTCATGGTTCGCTGTGGGTAGCCAGCTGAACTTCAAGGACAGCCATGTTTTCTGTGTTTCCAAGTATATCTTCTGTGCCTTGGGAGACTTTGTTAAGGTCTATAGCACAGCCACAGAAGGGTATGTACATATTCTGTGTGGGCACAAACATCTGGTGTCTGGAATCCTCATCAGCCCCAACAACCATATTCTTGTTCCTTTGATGGCACAATTAAGCTGTGAGACTATCTTGATGGCGTTTTGATAAAGATTTTCTTTGTTGGACCTAAACTCCATGCCCTTTTTATTCCTCCCCACACCGAAGATTCCGTCTTCCTTACTATAGGTAAAGAAGAGCCAGACCTACTTCAGCTGGTATCAGTGAAACTGCCCAAGTCAACAAGCCGGGTCATGAAAGCTAAGGAGTTCATCTTTGCTTTGGATTACATAAACAGGTCCCCCAAGTACATTGCCTTTGGAAATGAGGGAGAATACATTGTTGCAGTCTGGGACTTTTACTTATCTGCTTAGTTTTTCAAAAAGAAAAAAAAAAAAAAAACCCATGCAATATTACTTTACCATCAACAAAACCCAAGAAGAATACAAAGAACAAGTTCACATGTGTAGCCTGCCACCCAAAGGAAGATTGCATCGCATCTGGCCACATGGACGGCAAAATCTGCCTTTGGAGGAATTTTCATGATGATAAGAAGTACACATACGCCGGGCGGTGGTGGCACACGCCTTTGATTCCAGCACTTGAGAGGCAGAGGCAGGCGGATTTCTGAGTTTGAGGCCAGCCTGGTCTACAGAGTGAGTTCCAGGACAGCCAGGGCTATACAGAGAAACCCTGTCTCGAAAAACCAAAAACAAACAAACAAAAAAAAAAGAAGTACACGTACACATGTTTGCATTGGCACTGCGACATGGTTATGGATTTGGCTTTTACAGTAACAGGCACCAGTCTGCTGAGCATCGGGCTGAAGTGTGTGCTTGTGGATTGGCGAGAGGGATCCAGGGATCAGAGAAAAGAGTTTCCTCCTTTTCTTTTGAGCACACCTCTGTCTCACCTGATGGAGATTTGTTCTGTACTTCTCACTCTGATAACAAGGTAACAGTTATTCACTGAAATCTTGATGCGCCTGCAGTAATTCAAGGAAAGCCTGGTTACCTGCAGTTTTATTCTCTCCAGGGTGATAAGCAGTTATATACTCTAGATATCACACAGCAAGGGTACATCAGTGATGAGGGTCTAATCCAAACTGAACTAACGAAGGCTGCCTCCAGCTGCTCTGGTACTTGGTTGGCAACAGTTGAACAACGGCAAGGAAATGGAAGTGAGTGCAAGCTGCAAATGAAACTGTGGAGCTATAGCAAGAAAACCCAAGGGTTTGTTCTTAACACAGAGATCTCCATACCACACAATGGCCACATCCCAGCTCTCTGTTTCAATAATGCAGAAAACTATGAAAAACCCATCGTGGTCACAGTTAGCAGAGACGGCCACTTCAAAGTATGGGTATTAACAGATGACTCTGATACATGCAAAAGAGCCGCTGGCTGGACTTGTGACTTTGTGGGTAGTTACCACAAGTATCAAACAACCGATTGTTTCTCTGAAGATGGCTCCTTACTGGCAGTTAGTTTTGAGGAAATAGTTACAATATGGGAGTCACAAACGTGGGAATTAAAATGTACATTCTGTCAACGAACTGGGAAAATAAGGCACCTTTGCTTTGGAAAACTGGCATGCTCCAAGTATCTTCTCGGCACCACTGAGAACGACATTCTCTGCTGTTGGAATCTGCTCAATGCAGCAGAATGCAAAATTAAATGTTAAGAGTTATGGAACCTGACCCTTACTCAGACCATTTTTGCTGCAGTGGCTCAGTCTTCGGTGGACTCACATCTGTTTGTATTTAGACCTAGAGAGCCATGGCCATTGTATATTCAAAAGAATGTCTCCAGAGAGGAAGTCCAATGGGGGGTGTTTGTTCCACGAGATGTCCCAGAATCATTTACCTCAGAAGCTCACCAGTGGCTAAATCTCAGTTTTACTTCCTAACTAAATCACAGTGCTTATTAACATTCATTACTAAGTCCCCAAAGAGAAACATGCACCCACCAGCAGACAGCTGCTGGCAGAAGAAAGTTTGCCAATGACCCCATTTTCCTTTATACTGGGAAGACACAGGCAACAGCAGGATGCAAAGTTAACTGAAACTTCAGAGAATGAACTGGTACAACTCCCCTTAATGGAGAACATCAGCTGTCAAACTGTTGTGGATAGCCCCAGCCTTGTATTTTGATCCTAGTTCCACCCCCCTGAGAGGGGCTCCAGAGGAGGATTGAATTAATGTTGTGGATAGCCCAGGCTTGTATTTTGATCCTAGTTCCACCCTTCTGGGAGGGGCTGCTGAGAATGATTGAATCTGTACACAGAGGACATCTTGTAAACCTTCTGTCCAATTAAAACCTGTAAAATAAAGACTAGAGCCAGAGATTGGGCAGTAGAAGAGGAGGCGGAGAAAAAGGCTTAGGGGAGGAGAGAGTGAGAGGAATTCGATATAAAAGGCAGAGCAGGGGCAGAAGAGAGGGGAGTCGACAGAGAAGGAGAAGGAGAAACAGAGGTAGAAGAAGAAGGAAGCCGGAGATAGAAGGAAGCCAGCGGGAGAAGAAAGCCAACGATGGAGGAGGCAGAGCTGGACAACCACGAGGCCTGGATGAACCACAAGTTATAAGGGATCTCATAGCCAGGGATTAGAGTAGTGTAGTGGTAAATCTGCCCAATCTAGGCATACAATTTATACCAATAATTATCGAGTTGTGCTTTCCTTGACTGGTCTCCTTCGGTAGGAGATTTATCCCTAACAAATTTGGCTGCTTAAATACATAATTCCTTCTACTACATCAAATTCTGAAAAGAAAGAGCTGAGAAAGTTCAGAAAAATAGATTATAGCTGGCTAACTATCTGAAGGCCATGGCTGTGACACAGAGACATATTGTACTTAATTTTTACTGTCTATTAATACTCCAAAACATTTTTTCAAACTTATTTTATCCTTAAAACAAATATTAAAAGTCTTTTATTTTAAAAAATCTGTCTTATCTATTAAGGTTCAGACTGAAGTGATTATTGTTTACATTTCAGATGTTATCCCCTTTCACAGTTCTCCCCCCACCCCCAAAAACCCCCTATCCCATCCCCCTCCCCCTGCTTCTATGAGGGTGTTCCTCCACCCACCCATCCACTCCCACCTCCCTACCCTCAAATTCCCTACACTGGCACATTGAGCCTTCACAGAACCAAGGGCTTCTTTTCCCATCGATGCCCAACAAGGCCATCCTCTGCTACATATGCAGCTGGAACCATGGGTTCCTCCATGTGTACTGGTTGTGTATTGGTTGGTGATTAGTCCCTGGGAGCTCTGGGTGGTCTGGTTGGTTGATATTGTTCTTCCTATGGGGTTGTAAACCCCTTCAGCTCCTTCAATCCTTTCTCTAACTTCTCCACTGGGGACCCCATGCTCAGTCCAATGGTTGGCTGTGAGCATCCACCTCTGTATTTGTCAGGCTCTGGCAGAGCCTCTCAGGAAACAGCTATATCAGGCTCCTGTCTGCAAGCATTTCTTGGCACAATAGCGTCTGGGTTTGGTGTCTGTAGATGGGATGGATCCCCAGGTGGGGCAGTCTCTGGATGGCCTTTCCTTCAGTCTCTGCTCCACACTTTGTCTTTGTATTTGCTTCTGTATTTTGTTCCCCCTTTTAAGAAGGACCGAAGCGCCCATACTTTTCTTCTTGAGTTTCATGTGGTCTGTTGACCAAACCAGCTCAGTCAGTCAACAGGTTCTCCAGAGCAGGAGTGAGGATTAAAAAGAAAAAGGACGATTAGACAACAGTGTAGCATGACCCCAGCCAGTTCTGAGGCTGAAGGCTGAGGGGTTTTATTTTTTCCCAATTTGCTTTTAAATCATTTTAATTACATGCAAGTATTTAGGTCAATTCTAGGTTGAGGAACTAGCATTAGAATAAATGCAAATAGTCAAGGATCAAATAAGGCAATAAACAAAGTCCTGTGATCACCCCTGTGACAACTCTTGTGAGCTTCTCAGGATGACAAAAATATCTGAGCCTACTTCCCTGTCCTAGCCAACAGTCATATTCATGCCTGAGGCCTACTTCTTTGTTCTAGCCTAAGACTTGGATTCCTGACTGAAATTACTTCTCTGTTTTAGCCTAAAATTATATTCCTGCCTGAACTTACTTCCTTGTCATGGCCCAATGTCAGATTCCTTGGCTAATGCTGGATTCCTGCCAAGCAGCCCCAAAAGTTCTCCACTGTCTGTGAATTGTATCTTGGATATTTCGAGTTTTGGGGCTAATAGCAACTTATCAGTGAGTGCATTCCATGTGTGTTATTTTGTGATTGGGTTACCTCACTCAGGATATTTTCTAGTTCCATCCATTTGCCTAAGAATTTCTCAAATTCATTGTTTTTAATAGCTGAGTAGTACTCCATTGTGTTAATGTACTACATTTTCTGTATCCATTCCTCTGTTGAAAGACATCTGGGGTCTTTCCAGCTTCTGGCTATTATAAATAAGGTTGCTATGAACATAGTGGATCATGTATCATGTGTCCTTGTTATATGTTAGAGCATCTTCTGGATATATGCCCAGGAGTGGTATAGCTGTGTCCTCAGGTAATGCTATGTCCAATTTTCTGAGGAACTACAAGACTGATTTCCAGAGTGGTTGTACCAGCTTGCAATCCCACCAACAATGGAGGAGTGTTCCTCTTTCTAGAACACCAATGGCTTATGCTCTAAGATCAACAATAGACAAATGGGACCTTATAAAATTGCAAAGCTTCTGTAAGGCAAAGGACACTGTCAATAGAACAAAATGGCAACTAGCAGATTGGGAAAAGATCTTTACCAATCCTACATCTGATAGAGGACTAATATTCAATATGTACAAAGAACTCACGAAGTTAGACTCCAGACAACCAAATAACCCTATTAAAAAATGGTATACAGAGCTAAACAAAGAATTTTCAACTGAGGAATATTGAATTGCCGAGAAGCACCAAGAGAAATGTTCAACATCTTTAGTCATCAGGGAAATGCAAATCAAAACAACCTGAGATTCCACCTCACAACAGTCAGAATGGCTAAGATCAAAAACTCAGGTGACAGCGGATGCTGGTGATTACTGTTTTAATCCCAAGTCAGTATATGCAGTCAGGTCTTGGCAGGATGACAATCTCTTTAGGTTTTATTTGTATATTCGATAGATAAGAACACTCTGCTATTTTCATTACTGCTCAGTTTATATTCTAAATGTAAGAATTGTTACCACTGGTACAAAGACTATTATTTATGCGTGTTATACAAATAAGGAAATGGATATGGCATTAATTTTCTGGACTACGGAAGAACCTATAAGAAGTATAAATATTTTCTAAAATTAGAGAGAAACAGATGTTCTTTCCCAACTTTTGCACACCTTAGAATCCACCTGAGAGCTGGTAAAGCCAGAGTCCTACATCCACAAAAAGAGATTCTTTCCAAAGATTTAAGTTCATTTTCGATATGTGTATGCATATGCATGTGTGTGTGGGGAGGGGTATGTACACATTAGTGAAGGTGTGGGGGGGGGCAGTATGTACACATTAGTGCGGTTGCCTGCTTGGCCAGAAATTGTCAGATCTTCTGGACCTGGACAGAGAGTTGTGAAACGGCCCACATGGGTGCTAGGGAACTAAACGAGGATCCTGCGTAAGAACAGTAAGTGTTTTTATCTGCCTCTGCAGCTCCATAGAGAGATGCTGCTGCTGGTATTGATGATAATGATTCTCTCTCTCTCTCTCTCTCTCTCTCTCTCTCTCTCTCTCTCTCTCTCATGACAGAGTCTTCCTATGTGGCTCTGGGTGTTTCTAGTGCTTATTATGTATACCAGACTGGCCTCAAACTCACAGAGATCTATCTGTGATTAAAGATTAAAGGCATGCTCTGTCAGGACTACAACCAGAGATTCCTTTTCTTTTCCTTTCTTTTCATGATTTTTAAAATTCACTTTACATGCTAATCACAGCCTCCCTCCTTTCTCTCCTCCTAGTCCCTCCCTTATAAATCCTTCCCGTTCATTACCCTTTCTCCTCAGAGAAGGGGAAGCCATCTCTGAATACCACCCCACCCTGGGACATCTAGTTCCAGCAGAACTAAGCACCTTCTCTTCCACTATATGTAAAGCAGTCCAGGTAGGGGAAGGGATCCAACAGCAGGCAACTGAGTCAGAGACAGCCCCCCCTCTGCTACACATCTGCTACAAATGTATGGGGGGCCTAGGTTCAGCCCCTGTTGGTGGTTGAGTCTCTGTGAGCCCTCTTTGGCCTAGGTTAGTTGACTCTTGTGGTGTCCTTGACCCCTGCGGGTCACTGAGTTCTATCCCTAACTCTTCCACAAGACTCCCTGAGTTCCACCTGATGTCTGGCTATGGCTCTCTGGGTGGGAGATGAGGTGAGGTGTGGTATGGGGATGGGAATCAGCTGTGGGGAGAGGGGCAGGAGAAGGCTAGGTGTGAGAATGGAAACCAGTGTGTGGGGGCATCTCTGGGACTAGCTGGAGGCCTGGAATGGGAAGGATACAGGGTGTCTATGGGGGTGACTCTAGGTGAGATTCCTACCAGAGAGGGATACAGAGACTGAAGTGGCCACTTCCTGTAGCCAGGCAGGACTTCCAGAGGAGGGAGAGGGGCATCAACCTACCCACAAAACCTTCAACCCAAAATTTTCCTGCCTACAAGATGTGCAGGGATAAAGATGGAACAGCAATTGAGGGAACAGCCAACCAATGACTACTCCACCTTGAGACCCATCCCATGTGAGAGAGCCAACCCCTGATACTGTCAATGATACTCTGCTATCCTTGCAGACAGGAACCTATCACAACTCTCTTCTGAGAAGCTTCATCCAGCAGAGGATGGAAACAGACGCAGAGACAACCAGAGATGCTTAATCAAGGAGGTCTGGGTAGAGTTTGAGACTTTGGTTTCCAACAAGTTTCCAGATGATGCTGGTATTTTCTGCTCAACGGCCACCCTTTGAGCAACAGCAGTAAAGAATGGAGTGGCCAAAAGCAAAGGCTTGAAAGCAGAATGTCTTGGGTTCAAAATCTCACTTTGCCAGTCCTAGGATCGTTGGTATAGGAGAGTTTTCCTTAACTAACTATACCTAAACTTTAGTTCATCTGTTCAAATGTGTTTTGTAAGGATAGTCTTAGTCAAACACTTGACATAAGAGCCATGATCCACCTGTGCCCTGAGCCGGGCAGTGGTGGCACACGCCTTTAATCCCAACACTTGGGGGCAGAGGCAGGCAGATTTCTGAGTTTGAGGTCTGGTCTACAGAGTGAGTTCCAGGACAACCAGGACTATTCAGAGAAACCCTGTCTCGAAAAACCAAAACAACAACACCAACACCTGTGTCCTGTATTATAGTATAACTGACAACTATATTTATTACGTGTAGGCTTAACCCAAGAGTTGTCTGGCAGTGAGTGAGCAACTACTCAGGATTTAAATTGCTTAGGTAAATATTAAAACACCTGAATATTCAATAGGAATTCCAATTAAACACCACATTAAGATTTTTTTTTATTATGATTATGTCTCTTGAATGACTTTCATGCAAATTACTTTATAGTCCCACACCTATGGCTCTGTAAGAATGATTTTTATTTTTTTAAAGAATATCAGTTTTCTTTCAAAATCAAACTCCAAGTCTTTGGAGACTAATATCTTTTCTCTCCATATTTTGCTACTACAAGGTTGCCGGGAGGTGGTGGCACACACCTTTAATCCCAGCACTTGGGAGGCAGAAGCAGGCAGATTTCTGAGTTCGAGGCCAGCCTGGTCTACAGAGTGAGTTCCAGGACAGCCCGGGCTACACAGAGAAACCCTGTCTTGAAAAAAAAAAAAACAAAAAAACTACGAGGTGTGGTGTTCTGCCAAGGTAACATATTAATAAATTTAAGCTTATAATTTTCCTTGTCATGTGACATTCAAATTGGTTCCCAATTACACAGAGCAGCCAATTCAACAGGATAAGTGGATTGCATTTACAATGACTGTGTCCATGAACTAATGACTTTAAAATCCCTGATTTTATGATTTTTTTTAATTGGTTAAAAAAAAAAAAAAGCATGATCTAACAGTTACAAAGATGGTAGTGAATTCAGAACAAGTTTACTTTGAGAAATATATAATTTTCCTTTAGTCTAGTGTTAAAATATGAACTGGTTTTGTAGTCAGACCTTTATTAAATTGTTCACTAAATTCCATCTTTTTGTAGGGCTAGATATTAGGGGCAACAATTATTTAACTTAGAGTCTAGTGAGAAAGGCAACAGAAACAACTATTAGAAGCTCATCTTAACAAGCCAGCAAATCCCTAATCCTTACAGTTAAGAAACTGTAGGATGTATTTTTGTTCATACTCAACTACCAATGAATCTGTTAACTTCTAGAATAGGATTCTCCAGGGTTCTTAACCAAAGGAAATATAAACATCTTCTATGGTTTTGTCTGTAAAATAAATATAGAGGAGGCAAACCTTACAGCTTGCAACTGGCTGTCACATAACCCCCTCCCCCCCCAGCAAAATAACTGATTGAAGACAGAAACCATCCAAAACTTGACTTTGGGAGTTTTCAAAACAAAAAATTATGATTTACATTCATATTATGTTATAGAGAAAACATTGATTTTCCCCAAATCTATAGAGTGTAGCTTTAACCCTAATCTGGTGATTTTGGGGGTGGTAAGAGTTGGATGAGGTCCTTGGCGGGGAGTGGCATCATGGTGGGTTAGCCACCAGCTAGTTTACCATCTCCTCAGCATGTGAGGACATGATGAGAAGCTCGGTACCTAAAATCCAAGAAGACAGAAGCTGTTAGAAGCAAATAAGCCAGCACTTTGGCTTTGAACTTGCCAATACCCAGAATGGACAGAAATAAACATCTTGTGTTGAAGTCACTCAGTGTATGGTGCGTTTTCTTTATGGCAGCCTAAGCAGACTGAGACATGACCCTTAGACGGTCACAGAGGTCTGCATACAACTATGAAAATACTCTAAAGTCATCCGTCTCTTATTATTTCCAAGCAAGGCCACTGGCTCTGCCAGGCTGGCTCCTTAACATCACTTGAAGAAAACTTGCTCTTTCTTGCATCTAGCTTGTCCTTCCCATGTGCTGTTTTCTTTACCCCAGATGACCTCTTCAAATCTCCTGCTTCTAGTCTGGAGGCACAGTGCTAAGAATCCTTCTTAATTACCCATGGTCCTTTTCCACATGATGTCTAACTGTCTTACCATCTACCCATTTGCTTCTCCTCCACTAGGATCACCCAAGGATACAGACATTGCATACCTGCTCAAAGAAACTTTCATTGAACACCTCTAGGACAAACCTAAGATCGATGTTTTCTGCATCCTCTATTGGCCCACTTGGAGTGTTTCACAAATAACATGGGAATAAAAGTTAATGAATGAAGACTGAACTAAATTCTTGAAGCCAACAAATGTTCTGAGGCAAACGAACCCAGCAATACAAGGATGTACAATAAAATCCTGGCTTCAGAGGTTGTGGGTGGGGGTGGGGTGGGAGGAGAGTTGTTCTGGATAAATGAGTTTAATAGATGGCTGAGGACTTATCCTTTTAAACAGCAAAAGTTTTACTTTTAATTATCTTGGATGGAAACATTTCCAATATGGTCTTCTGAAATAATGCATTGTAAACACAATTCGGCTGGAACGCTTGAGATTGTCATTAAAAGTAGTAATGACCTACAACCCCTGAGAAGCCCTCAGGCCCTTCTGAGATATGCAGAACAGCTCGTCCCTGTTTTAAATGGCCACAGATTACTGTTTTATTTTCAATTATTATTATTGGTGTGTGTGTGCGCGTGTGTTAGCTTTATAGACCTTTCCTTGCTGTTGATGTCGGTCTTACTAACTCCAGTGTAGATGCTTAGCTATTTCTACTCCCTGCTCCTAATTCGCTGATTTTCAGCTGCAATAGGTTTAGAAATCAGATGCTCAAGCTCATTGTGGTTGTTGTCATGATTATTATTGTTAGAAATGTGTGCAAATTGAGAGCAAAGGGCTCTGTGTACATTAGGGTTTGCCAAGGTCTCTGTGGCTAAGTGGGGTCAGAGTCAAGTGCATCTGTGTTTGAACTCCTACTCAGACTGATTTGAGATGTTTCTTGCTCTTCTGAAAATAAAGCCAGTTGGACACACACTTTTTAAACAAGTGAGGGATTTAGTCATGTATCCCACAAAGACTCACTGAGTCCTTGCAGAGTCAGAAACACCATGCTAGATACATCACAGGGATATGTAACATAAGTATTCTATGTGTCTTCCTATAGTGCATACCATAGATACGAGTGAACTTTATAGTCTTATCATCGAAAAGATGAGACACAAGACACACAAATAAGCTTACAATGTAAAAGTCTAAAAGGATCAATATAGGCCATGCAAATAAAGTAGATTCAAGGACCAAAGGTTATTTCCTGCTGGAAAATCCAGAAAGACTTCATAGAAAAGGTAGCAGTTTTGATTGGGACTTGATGGAATGGAGACACATTTCAACCAGCAAGAATTTAGGGAACTAAGAAAACAATACGAATGCTCCAGATACAAGGCCCAGATGCTGGAATAGATGGATGCATTTGGGAGATGATTAGTACATTTTGTCTGGAGTTTTGTAGGGAGTAGGAGGAGATTCCATTACGATGTTACATTGGGGTCACAGCATGGGTGGGCTGTGGACCTCAGGCAGAAGAGTTTGGGCCATGTTACTAGGTGATGGAGAAAGATGAGCATCTGTGTCGATTGGAAACATCGTGTCTAAGGCTCAGTGTAAGACTACATTGGTTGATGCTGAAGTTATGTAGAAGAACATGCTATGAGTTGAAGTGACGTCCACGGCAGAGCTTTCAGAGTTTGAAGAGCAAGCTTTAGGGGGATGAAGGTGGATTTGAATTAGGGGAGGCTGAAGGTGAGAGGGTCCCATGTCTAAAAACATGAATGGGATGTGCATAGAGCTAAAAGCGTTCTGGGTACCAGCAAGATGAGCGTTCATGTGGGCTTGGCTCTCAAAAAGTGGCTCAAGGATTCGTATTGAAGTTTGGATCCCTTTTTGACCCAGCTATATTTAACAATCATTAATTCTTATTTTTCAAATACCTTTAAAGGGAAACCTTCAAAGGCAAGCTCACACTTGGCTTGTCCTGAGAGGTTACCCTTTGCATGAGTACAGGACAGATGTTGAAGTCAGAGCTTTTAACCATGGAAGCTCTACCAGCTCCTTGAGTTAGAAGTAAGGCTGATTTTAGATTTCAAGAAAACTTCCTGTAGGATAACAAGCAGATCTGGGCTATGTACTAGACTCCACAGAATGGATGAGTAGGATTTTGACATTATCCAAGACAAAGAAAGAAGACAAGGTGTCTTATAGTATAAAAGGTGTATGCGAAAGAAACTGTATATAAACCTGGCATGGTCAAAAAGTGAAAAAGATGGTGGGAAGGAACTCCCATGTGGCCAGAGAGCATGCAGGAAGAGTGCTGGAGAGTGATCATATGATGAGGTAAGTACATCCCGGATGCTGTTGGAAGCCAATGGTGATGGAGCAATAAACATGAAAAAGTCAGCGCTCAGGCTGACTAACTTTGTGATACAACAGATAGATAATTCGGTAGCAAAATCTATTCAGATACATTATCATAAGTTAGCTATGGAGGACCACGAGACTCAAGATGAGGTTGTTACTTTATCCAGGGTGTTCCTCAAACCCATCTCTACCCAACCTAAAAGAGGAGACTTCCACCCCTAGACCAAGCAGAGAGGGGCTACCCAGAACCCTCTCTGTCTGGTGATCTGAATTCTTGTTTAGGCTGCGAGGCTAAGCACTGCAAGGGAATATAAATAAAAGTTTAAAATATCTCTCTGGGTTCCCTGAGGGACAAGCCTGACTGCATAGGGGTTGATGTCAAAAGTATCCCCTCT
This sequence comes from Mastomys natalensis, assembly GCA_021653895.1. Lineage (NCBI taxonomy): Eukaryota > Metazoa > Chordata > Mammalia > Rodentia > Muridae > Mastomys > Mastomys natalensis. The sequence continues at coordinate 55,591 of JAJTUV010002209.1, read as the reverse complement.
CCAGGAAAAAGACATCGGGATGGGTATGGCCCTCATGCCTCACTGGACAATGACAGGAGGACCTGAGCCATTACAAGGTCCCCTTCAATTATTGGAGGTCAGGCCTCTATCCCCACCTTCGCAAGAATAGAACTGCCAAGGCCCTTCTATACTTAGAGAAGGGAGGAGATGTCAGGAGCAGCCCTACATATACACTAAAGGCCTAAAATCAGTCATAGGCCTAAAGTCAGCAATAGTCCTGACATACATACATGCTAACACCAAGTCTTAAGTCTCTGTGGGAAAACACTGAAACAGCAGGCTATAAGCTATTGTAAACAGGTGGCTTCTGTGGAAATTTACCAGCCCGAGTAGTCATAGGTCTTATAAATAGGCAACCTCGGTGGACAGTACCAACTTAGATAAGGACAAGTGAATCATAGGCAGAGTCATAGTGACCTGTCCCCTGAACCTACACCCAGCTGATACCCTGTTCTGAAAGGTATCTGTACTCCCCCTGAACACCTATGCTCCGGTGCCATTCCCTTCCCCACATCCTGCCTTTTTGTGTTTATAACCCCTGTGTAAATAAGTAAATTATGATGTGATTTAAATAACTAAATAAATTAAAAAGAAAAGAAAGAAAGAAAAAGTCAGCGCTCAGCCGATGATGGGCACTCAGTCCTGTGTACTGCTCCATATGCTGGATGGGTTACAGTAGCTTTGAGTCAGTCAGACTCTCCAGGGTTTATTCTTGAGTTCAAATCAGCCTCAGTGGTAGGTTGTGAGAACACAGGTCTGCAACTGAGGAAGGTTCTAGAGGATTAACATTGTAGCCAGCAACTAAGATTCACCTTTGGCTTTAGGGCAAAATACCAGTAGGTACAGTGAGCCTGCTTCCTGATAACATGAAAAATATATAAGGCATAATCAATCTGGACAGGAACGTCAGACCTTAGGGGCCAGAGAGCAGGGTCTGTATAACTTCTTAACAAGACCAAAGGGAAAATTTCAAGCAAGGGTTCCCCATTGAGGAGACTCTACTACTTCTTAAATTACAATAAATATTCCTCTAACCAATACAATAGTCATCTAGGCCTTGTGTGGTCATTGAACACTTGAAATGTGGTGAGTTCAGGGGCTCTGATGCGCCTCTGTTGGTAGAATGCTTGCCTAATGTGCATGGAGCCCTGGGTTGTAGCTCCAGTACCTTATACAATTGGGATTAGTGGCATAGGAATGTAATTCCAGGACTAGGAATCTGGAGGCAAGAGTCTATGGGCATCTTCAACTATAGAGGGAGTTGCAGGCCAGCCTAGGATACAGGAGAACACAACCAATATCAAAGATAGTATGAGAAGCCGGGCAGTGGTGGCGCACACCTTTAATCCCAGCACTTGGGAGACAGAGGCAGGCGGATTTCTGAGTTCAAGGCCAGCCTGGTCTACAGAGTGAGTTCCAGGACAGCCAGGGCTACACAAAGAAACCCTGTCTCGAAAAACAAAACAACAAACCAAAAACAAACAAACAAACAAAACAACAAAAAAGACAGTATGAGAAAAATAATGACAGATACTCATTTATACATTCTTACTGGTGGTATGTTGGAATGCTAGGGTAGATTAAAGAAAATGTTGAAGTAAAATTTAAATATTTCTTTTTATTTTAGTATTTGGATCCTACTAAATTTCAAATAAAATACATGGCTTATATTTCCATTTGATTGGCAGAGCTGCTGAAAGGCAATGCTATTTTTTTATTGCCATAATAAAACAGTACCACCTTCCTGCTTTTTCTCACTTTTTTTTTTCCTTGTAGGGAACTTGCTCATGAGAACACTAGGAAGACATTCAAAGCCTAATAAACAGATTAGTGCATTCTTATCTATTGTCTGGGATTGTTTATCTGCATCTTAGCATTTCCATGGAGATTAGCGTAATTGCAAGCTTGCTTTAATGGTCATGATGTTCTGTACAGTTTGCATATTATAAAAAAAATGGTGAAACACAAGTCTTAAAAGGGCTCATTACTTTTGGCCATTAAAAAGCAGACGGGTGGTGGGGGGAGTGCTTATATTAATAACTTTCACATCAGGCAAGTTGTTGTCTGACATATTCAGATGGACTCACCCTTTCTAAAGAAGTTATTGCTAAACACTGCTCTCCTGCAAAGAGCTTGGGGCCAGCATCTGTTAGAACACCAAATAACAATGGCCAGTTCTCAAGAGGCAGTGCATGAGGAATTGGTTTGCTTTCAGGATGGTGAACAGCGAGAAGCTGTCAGAAAGGGATTCCTGGATTCAACTGCAAGGCTTTTCTCTTACGAGCCTTTTTTTCCTAAAACGCAATGTTTGACTATCACATTGACTTTTACCCTAATTTGCTTGGATTTTATGAACTTTCCTGGTTTACACCAACAAACTCCTGTGATTCCACGAACTTGGTATATGCTAACATTTCATAGAATGTGACATTGCCTCAAGGATTTGAAACCAAATGGAACTGATTATACATACAATGAAAAAATAAACTTAGCAAGAGTCTGAGATACCACGCAAAGTATTTTACTTCCTTCTGCAAGGCTCTTTGCCTTTAGGAAGTGAGTTTGTTTTTTTTTTTTTTTATATACAAATAGGTTTTGTTTAAAAAGAAAGAAAAAAAAAAAAAAAAAAAGCAAGGGCTTATCCACTGTCTTTGAAGTGTAAGCAAGCAAAAGAAAAAAAAAAAAAAATCCAGAAGTTATGACTTTGAAATCCAAAAGGGAGAATTACAACCCGAGGCATGCCTGTCACACAGAGGGTCTGCTGTGCTTCAAAACAGTTGGGAGCAGTTTATGGGTACGGATGGGCTGAGAGTACTCAGTAGACAGTGAACCTTTTGGAAGAACACGCAGTTCTTAAATACCTGTCACCAGCGTTATATTGCAGAGCCAGATGAAACGGAAGGAGTCTCACGTTGAGTATTTCACGCGTTGGCTCGGCAGCAATGACTTCATTGTGAAATTAGCGAACAAGCTGTTCTCTCTCACGTAGTTCCTTCAGGAGGAGAGACTTATTTTGACTTTGTCTCCCTTTTTTTTTTTCTTTCTCTCTCTTTTTTTCCTCCTTCCACACTGAATTTTGTAACCTTGTCATCTGCAACCTCTTTGACGCAATAATTACAGTCAACATTGAAAGGCTCTGCTCTCAAATTATAATTATTAGGATAGATAAAAGGAGGAAAAAATAAACTCGGCCCTTCCATGCCAGTGTTACAGATGACATCCACCTGTTCCTTAGAAGTTTTGTGTTCAAGATGTTTCTGCACTTCTTCACCTGTAAAGTCAAGATGAGCTTTTTTGGGGGAGTGTGTATGCATATGTGTGTCTGTGTATGTATGTGTACATTTATGTGTACATTTGTGTATATTCATGTGTGTGTGTCTGCAGAGGCTAGAGGTAGTCTTCAGTGTTATCTATTGACCCGGTCCATTGGGATCAGTCAACATGGTCTAGCAAGAAAGAGAGTGGGGATGGAGAAGCAAGAGACTCCTCGAAGAATGGAGACAAGACAGGGTGTGTGATCAAGTCCCATTTATTGAAAGGTTGAAAACAAGTCTCTTGTCAGGGTATGTGGCCTGAGATGGCTGCAAAGATGATAGTTGCTTTCTGCTAGGACTTGGCTCCCAACAATCTATCTTTGTTGTTTTATCTTGTTTTTGTTTCTGTTTGAGAAAGGGTTTCTTAGTCTCTTATTGACCTGGATCTGGCAAAGTAGCCCAGCTTAGTTGGTCAGGGAGCCCCAGGAATCAGTACTGGGATTGCAAGGATGCACCACCATGCTGGGTTCTGTCTTATGTGAGTTCCAGGAACTGAATGAAGGTCCTTATACTTGCACAGAAATCCCTTCTCTGACTTAGATATATTTCCGAACATGAAATGGTCCTTAAACTTCTCTTTACTAAATTAATTCTACAGAATTTTGTGTTGTGTCTGTTGGTTACTGATTTAACTGAGCTGCACATTCCAACAAACTGAAAAATAATTAAGAATATTAATTAATAATAATTCTTTTATATGAAGCAAAGAAACTCTATGGAGTCTATTTCCTTCCTATTAAGTTCAACATTCTATGGAGAAAGTTGAGGGGAAACAAATACTTACAGAAATATTATGGTTCTCCTATATAGGACTTGAATATCCTTCTAGAAGAATATGTTTACATATTAACAAATATCTCAGAAGAATGAGAAAACAGACTGTGTGTTTTATCTTTGTCTAGATGGTGAACTAAAACCAAAAAGAAGTATCCTCAAACCTTCAGGCTTAATCCATTTTACTAACGATAAACTCCAGGAGTCTAGGGATGAACAACAAAGTTGCTTAAATGATGCCAACATTTTGTAGGTCTTAAGGATCTGGATTCGTTATTGAAAAGTTTAAAAGTCAGTGTGGAGCAAAGACAGTATTTTAGGGACGGTCCACTTTAAAAGCAGCAGTAAACACTCATTTGCTGCTACATGCCTGTTAATCCAAGCACTCAGTAACTGAGATAAGAGGACTGTTATGAGTTCAAGACTAACCTGGGCTACAGGGTACCAAATCAGTCAGAGATACATCAAAAGGCCATGTATGAAAATAATCTTCAGGCAGGGAAGCAGGGAGGTTAAATGTAGATCTTGGCCACTTCTCCCTCCTCTCCAAATTCAGTCCTCCAGTCTCAGCCTCAGCTCTGTTGCAGACCACCCACTGTGGCCTGGGCTTCGCTTCCTTTCTTCCCCCATCTCCAGTGGAACACAAAGACCCTCCCCCCCAATCTTCCTCTAGGACTGCTCATCAATTTATATCCCCACCCCCAAGTCCGCCAGGCACTCCCTGGGAAACCCTCAGCCAAGTGAGCCAGAGCAGCAAGCAGGAGAGCTTTAGATCTTCATGCTCCCTCATCTCTAAATCTAATTCCCAGCTCTGTAGAAGACTACCTACTCTAGCCTCTCCTGGATCTCTCTGCCTCCATTCTCAGGGAAATAAGCAGAGCCTGGTGGAACATCCTGCTCTTCTATCTCCCGTGAACTCCCTCAGCACCCCCAGATCCCATGCCCACTTCGAAGTGTCAGTTGTCAGTATCTAGAAACACATTTTACCCAGAAACTGCCAGTGGCCACATGTGGCAGGATTCCGGAAGTATTCCCTACTAGACAACAAGGCCACATGAACCCCTAAGAACCAGCGACAGCAACAGAAACCAAAGAACAAAACAACCACCCAACAAAGACAAGATCAGAAGGCGGTACCAAGAACTACAATCTTCCCAACCAGATGCCTACACGACAGTGTAAAAACACACTAACAGCCAGGAAACCCTACTGCAGCATGCCCCGAGAATTGGAACATAGCCAAGGCACAAGACAAGGACCTTAAAATAGTTGTTATGAATGTGATAGAGATCCTTAAAGAGGAGATGAATAAATCCGTTTAAAATATCAATGAAAGCACAAAGAGTGGAAGGAGATGAGTAAAATGCTCAAGACCTGAAAGTGGAGGGGGAATCAATAAAGAAAACCTAAACAGAGGGAAATGTGGAAATGGGAAACTGTGGAACTTCAGAGGCAAGCCTCACTAACAGAGTACAGGGCTAGAAGAAAGTCTCAGGTACTGAAGACATCGTAAAGAAATGGATGCCCCAGTCAAAGAAAACGTTAAATCTAAACAACTCTTGGCATAATACATCCAGGAAATCTGGGACACTATGAAAAGACCAAATTTAAGAACAACAGGAATAGAGGAAGAAGAAGAAACCCAGGTCAAAGGCACAGAAAATAATTTTAACAAAATCATAGAAGAAAATTTCTCTAACCTAAAGAAGGAGATGCCTACTAAGGTACAAGAAGCATATAGAACAGCAAATAGACTACCAGATAGGAAAGCTCCCTCAGTACATAATAATCAAAACACTAAACATGAAGAACAGAGAAATGATAAAAGTAAATTTAAGCAATATCTGTCTATCAAATCTAGCTCTATAGAAGGTACTAGAAGGAAAACGTCAAACTAAAGAAGTTAACCACACCCAAGAAAACACAAAGAACCCAGACCAGAAAATCAAGAGGGAAACACACACACACACACACACACACACACACACACACACACATACATACCACTGCCACCAACATCACCACCACCTCCATCATCATCACCACTACCATCATCACCACCATCAACACCAACTGACAGGAATCAACAGACACTGCTCATTGATAACTCTCAACATCAACGGTTTCAATTTCCCACTGAAAAAAGACACAGACTAACAGAATGGATGGCAAACCAGGATACAACCTTCTGCGGCATCCAAGACACAGACCTTAACACCAAGTACAGACATTACCATAGGACTGAAAATGATATTCCAAGTAAATGGAGATAAGAATCATGGTGGTGTAGCCATTTTAACATCTTTGACTTTAACCCAAAACTAATCAGAAGAGATAAGGGAAGGACACTACATACACATCAAAGGAAGCATACTACTATTGCAGTTCTCAACATCTATGCACCAAACACAAGGGCACCCAGTTCATAAATACCACTACAGCTTAAATCACACATTGACTCTTACACACTGATAGTGTGACTCTTGCACACTGTCTACTCCTGACAATACACAGGTTGTCCAGACAAAAACAAAACAGAAATGCTGGAGTTAATTAATATTGTAAACCAAATGGACCTAACAGATATCGACAGAACATTTCACCTGAACACAAAAGAATAGACCTTCTTCTCAGCACCTCATGGAACTTTCTCCAAAACTGATCACATAATTTGGACACAAAACAAATTTCTGCTGAGTCGCCACGCTCTGGAGTGCAGGGCAGCGGCCGTCTCTCCTGAGTTCGAGTCCTGCCTTTGCTTGCTGCGGCACAGTCAGTCCATCTCACAGCCCGGGGAAAACAAAACAAAACAAAACTTAAAAAAAAAAAAAGACCAGGAAATGAAAGACTTTCTAGAATTAAACAAAAATGAATATACAACATACCCAAGCTTACGGGACATAAGGCGATTCTAAGAGGCAAGCTGATAACACTAAGTGTCTATAAAATTGGAGACTGGTAACTTAACAGCATGCTGGAAAACTCTAGAACAAAAAGAAGAAATCACACCCAAAAGGGGTAGATGGCAAGAAGTAATCAAAGAAAACGATCCAAACAAACAAACAAAACAGCATAAAGAATCAATGAAACAGGAGTCAGTTCTCTGAGAAACTCAATAAGGTTGATAAACACTTATGCAAATTAACTAAAAGGAAGAGAAAGAATACCACAATTAACAAAATTAGAAATGCAAGGGGGAGATATAACAATAGAAATCAAGGAAATATGTACTCCACCAAATTGGAAAATCCAAAAGAAATGGATAATTTTCTCGATAGTACCATAAACCAAAATTAAACCAAGATCAGATAGGCAATACAAACTATAGCCCCTAGTACAGTAGAAGCAGTCATTAAAAGTCTCCTAACTGAAACAAATCTCGGGGCCAGATGGTTTCAGCACAGAGTCCCACCAGACTTTCAAAGAAGAGTTAATGCCAACTCTCCTCAAATGATTCCACAAAGTAGAAACAGAAGAAACATTGCCCAATTTGTTTTATGAGGCCACAGTTAGTTACTCTGATACCCAAACCACATAAAGACTCAACAAAGGAAATGAATTACAGACCAATTTCCCTTATGAACATAGAGGCAACAATTCTTAATAAAATACTCGAGAACTGATTCCAAGAACACATCAAAAAGATTACCCACCATGATCAAGTAGGCTTCACCCCAGAGATGCAGGGATGGGTTAACATATGTAAATCAATAAATTTCATCCACCATAGGAACAAATTGAAAGACAAAAACCTCATGATGATCTCATTCGATGTCAAATAGGCCTTTGACAAAATTAAATTTCCCTTCATGATAAAAGTTCTGGTGAGATTAAGAATATAAAGGATAAGCTTCAATATAATAAAGGTGGTTTACAGCAAACCCTTGGCTAACATCAACTTAAATGGAGAGAAACTAAAATCAATTCACCTAAGATCAGGCACAAGATAAGGTTATCCATTTTTCCCATACCTATATTTAATACAGTACTGGAAGTATTAGAATATTAGCTAATAAGTCAATTAGCCACTGAGACAACGGAAGGAGATTAAGGGAATACAAAATTGGAGGGGGAGAAATCAAAGTACCTTTATTTAAAGATGATATGATAGTATATACACAAGTGTCCTAAAAATTCCACTGGGAAACTTGTACAGCTGATAAACACATTGAGCAAAGTAGCTGATTACAAAAATTACACAAGCAACAGTGACCTTCCTATATACAAATGACAAATGGACTGAGAAAGAAATCAGGGAAGCAACACCTTTCACAATAACCTCAAATAATAAAAAAGTATCTTGGGGTAATTCTAACCAAGCAAATGAAAGACCAATGTTAAAAAAAATATTTAAGACATTGAAGAAGAATTGAAGGAGATATCAGAAGATGGAAAGATTTCTCCTGCTCATGGATTGATAAGATTAATATAGTAAAAATCACCCTTTTATCAAAGTCAGTCTACAGATTCAATGCAATCTCTATCAAAATTCCAACACAATTCCTCACAGATCTTGAAAGGACTATTTTTGGCTTTGTTTGGAAATAAAAACATGTGCACGCACACACGCACACGCACACACACACACACACACACAGACCAGCTAAAATAATCTTGAGCAATAAGAGAACTGCTGGAGGTATCACCATTCCTTATCTCAAATTGTAGTGCAGAGCTATAGTGATAAAAAGAGCTTTGTTATGGCATAAAAGCAGACACATTAATAAATAGAATCTAATTGAGGATCCAGATATAAATCCACACAGCCATAGACATAGAATATTGAGAAAGAATCCAGAAACACATAATGGAAAAAAGAAAGCATCTTCAATAAATGATGCTGGTCAGACTGGACAGCTGCCTATGGAAGACTCAGAACAGACCCATATCTATCACCCTGCACAAAACTCAAGTCCAAGTGGATCATAGACCTCAACATAAAACTAGAAACACTGAATTTGATAGAAGAGAATTTCCAGAATAGCCTTGAACTAGCTAGCACGGGAAAAGACTTCCTAAAGAGAACATTGTTAACATAGGCATTAAGATCAACAAGTAATACATGGGATTTCACAAAAATAAAAACTGTAAAGCAAAGGCCACTATTATTTGTACAAAGTGGCAGCTTACAGAATAGGAAAAGACTTCACCAACTTCATATCCAAAATGTATAAAGAACTCAAAAAATTTGACATCAAGACAGTAAATAAACCAGTCAAAAATGAGGTATAGATCTAAACAGAGTATTATCCACAGAGGAAGCTCAGATAGTTGAGAAACAAAGAAATGTTCGACATCCTTAGTCACCAGGGAAATGTAAGTCAAAACTACTCTAAGATTGCATCTTACACCTGTTGGAATGGTTAAGATGAAGAAAACCAGTGAGAGCTCATGCTGGCGAGGGTGTGGAGGAAGGGGACGCCATTTCGGGGGGAGTGCAAACTTGTACAGCTACTAAGGAAATTAGTGTGGCAGTTCCTCAGGAAGGTGGGAATCGATCTACCTCAAGATTCAGCTATACCACTTGTCACAGCTTGGGTTTCTATTACTGTGAAGAGACAGGATGACAACAGCAACTCTTACAAAGGAAAACATTTAATTAGGGATGGCTTACAGTTTTAGAGGTTTAATCCGTTACTGCCATGGTGGGAATCTTGGCGGGATGCAGCTAAATGGTGTTGGAGAAGAAGCTGAGAGTTCTACATCTTGATCTGCAGGCAGCAGAATGAGAGTGATTTGATCTTCTGCCCCCACAGTGACTTACTTCCTCCAGCAAGGCCATACCCACTCCAAGGCCACATCCCCTAATAGTGGCACCCCCTATGGGTCAAGCATTCAAACACATGAATCTATGGGGTCCATTCCTATTCAAGCCACCACACCACTCTTGGGCATATATGGAAAGGATGCTTCCTTCATCCTTCCACAGAAATACTTGCTCAAACACATTCACTGATGCTCTATTCATAACAGCCAGAAAATAGAAACAACTTACATATCCCTCATCAGAAGAGTGGATAAAGAAAATGTGGTGCTTTATACAATGGAATATTACTCACCATTAAGAAAAATGAAATCATGAAACTCACAGGCAAATGGTCAGAACTAGAAAAAAAAGTCATCCCGAGTAAGGTGTCCTAGACTCAGAAAGACCAACATAGTATTTGTTTGCTTATGTGAAGATACTAGCTGTTAAGTCAATGGTAGCCAACTATAATCCATAGAACCACAGAGGTTAGGTATAGAGTAAGGGAGTAGGGGAGACAGATGGATCTCCCTAGGAAAGGGAAATAGAACAAATAGCGTGGATAGGTGGATGATGGGCAAGAGACTGGCAAGATTTAGGTGATGTGGAAGGGGATGAAGAGGAGACAGCTAAAATCAAGGGCCACTTGAGGGGTAGTATGAAAACCTTACAGAGTAGAAGCTTCTTAAAATATATACATATATGAATATGATTTAAATAAAATCACCAAATAATGGGGAGACAGAGTCCAAACTGGACATCACTTGTCACCAAATGAAACTTCCAGTATAAGGAATGGTTACATCTAATTGAGTTGTTAGTTAAAGGGGTCCCATGGGGATCTCCAAACAATCCATCCTGTTGCAAGACTATTTTTCTCTAAAAAAAAAAAAAAAAAAAAAATGAATGGCATGGCCATATTGTTGAAGAAAACACCCACACGAATCATTGAACATGGGGAAGTCAAGTCAATGCTCACATAAGGCCCTTTATCCTTGTGTTCCAGCATCTTTGGTGTAGGAAGGTACTGTGCACACTACCAAAGGGAAAATCATAAACACCAACAAAGCTATAGAGGGTTTTGATGCACAGTGACGCCCTGCCTGAATGATATGGTAATGTAATGGTGGCACAATCTTGTGGGATTAGCCAATCTATATCTGATTTGACCTAAAGCCCATTCCACGTGATGGAACCAACGCTGCTTGGTGACCAAGAACCTGAAACTAGATGGCCCATGGGCCTAGGTGAAAAGGGAATGGACACATAGCCCCATTCCCAACCCAGAATCTTTCTCCAATCGATAATCACTTGCAAATGAAAATTGAGTTTTCTCCAAGGGAGTCTCACTGGGGAAACAAACCACTCTTAAGGGTAGGCTGTGTGCCCAGCAGTAGACAGCCGACAAAAAATGAACTTGACAGCATCTTCGGAGATTTCTTGTCTCCTAACATCTTGACAAGTCTTTAAAAAATTTTTATTATACATATTTATATTCTATTTATTTCTATTATATAGAATAAAATATATTCTCCATCTCCCCTTCCCCCCTCTCTGCTCCTCTCTCTCTGTTTGTCTCTCGTTACCCTAAAGTTCCTTTGTGTATATGGTATGGCTACCAGTTTTGTGTTTTTGTAGGATTCTCGAGTTTGCCAACAAGTGGTTCTGTGCATCTCTATCTGTTTCCTGTGCCTTCGGTGGTGGTGGAGGCTCTTTTCCTTTTGTTTACATTGGCCTATTACAATGTGTTAGTTTTGTTTTATCTAATTTTATCATCTCTTAGAAGCCTGTTTGCTTTCTAATGAAGAAAGGGGTGTACCTCAACTGGAGAGGAGGTGGGGAGGAGCTGGGAGCAGCAGCAGGAGGGAAAACCATGATCAGGATGTATTATATGAGAAAAAAATCTGTTCTCAATAAAAGGAAACAGGAAAGAGAGAGGCGCAGGAAACTCTTTTCTCTCATACTTCCCTTGCCATTGTACACGATGGAAGCTTCCGTCGGGAGCTGAGAGCAGGCAAGTTAAAGGCTCCTGGGCCTTTCATGAGCTCCCTGAATTATAGGACATACAAAGCTCACCACATGAAAAAGACAAATCTTACATTTATTACCAAAAAAAAGTTCTAAAGGAAAAAAATATAAAAACAAAGGAACAAAAATCAAGATAAAAGCAAACATCATTTATGCTGTGGCCTGTTACATGGCTTATTATATTGCATTTTAATTTGGGAATGATATTAACAGAATATAGTTAAGTACAACTACTTCCACTTTAAAAAGTTTTTACATTTAATACCACAGCAGATTTGTTTGTGGTTTGTTGTTTTTTTTTTTGTTTGTTTTGTTTTTTGTTTGTTTGTTTTTTTTTTTTGAGACACAGTTTCTCTGTGTAGTTCTGGCTGTCCTGGAACTCACTCTGTAGATCAGGCTGAACTTGAACTCAGAGATCCAACTGCCTCTGCTTCCTGAGTGCTGGGACTAAAGCTGAGCACCACCACCATGTGGCTAGCAGATTTTTTTTTTTTTTTATTAAATGAATTCTTTGTTTTTTCTTTTCTTAGTGCTGGGATGAAAAGTGTCATTTCACTCTGGTCATGTTATTCTGGCTTTCAAAGGGACCAAATGTGGTACAGGGATAAAGAAGATAATCTGAGGCATGACAAAGAAGCCCTGTGCTGTGTGTGTGTCCTGGCACAGGCATCAACTTTAGACTGAATTCAGTTGTCCTTCAACAGATCAGAATAAGGAAACTGTTTCTTAAGGCAATTTTAGAAGATGGACTGGAAAACAAGGCCAATGTGCCAATACTAGCCAACTCTAGAACTTTCTGATCTTTGGGATATAAATTATAGAATTAGATCAGGGCCAGGTAGTGACATTTTGGCAGATGCATTTCCTCTGAAGACAATTCAGACATCTATATTTTTTAGACATGGACACATAGCTGCCTGGAGGGTCTACTCAAGAAGGGGCCAGTATGCTCATGTGAGTTTCTTAGTGATTTCCCTGAACGTTTCAGAGATGATATGGAAGTATATAGACCATGGCATGATGGGTAAAGAAGAGTTCATGTTTTGGAAGAGAGAACAAGAATAAAGAATATTCATGGTATATGTAAAGTTCATTAACAATAATGGGAGGAAATGGGGCCTCATTCATTTAATAACTGTTGCATATCTTCAATGTACAAAGCCCTATTCTATTAGCTTAACTGAAAAGGCCAAGGTTGCAATTAAATTAACAGTTTATTTACAGTCTAACTAAAGCATTGGGAGCTGGTGGGATAGTTCAGTGGTTAAGCAGTGCTTGCTGCTCTTCCATAGCACGGTGGAGGAGTATGGGGAAAATGTTCATCAATTACCCAATCACCAGTAACAAGGTGGCAACTCATTAACTCATTGTTAACAATTTCATAACTCTGCTCATAACTCCAGTTCCAGGACCTCAAATGCTTACTGCCATGATGGATTAACTGAAACAAAATTTATATTTTCTTTAAAAAGCTAAACATTTCCCAAACATTGAGTTTTGGATATTGCAAATCAGGCAGTACAGGAGTTCCCCTACAAAATACACCGAATGGTAAAGTTTCCAGGACAGTGTACAGGGAAGAACTTAGGACAGCTTGGCAGTCTCCCTGAACTGGGCAGACAGAGTTTAGATTATGAAGATACCAAAGTAGTGCAAGTCAGGTCCCAGAACGCTAGAGAGAGGAGCTGGAACAAGATACCGACAGAGAGTCTCCCTAGGGCTTTAGCTAAATTGTGGTTGTGAACAAACTATCAAGGCTGGAAAAGAAGCATGAAGGGAGAAAGTTGGAGTATCCCCAGGACACACAAGGCCGGATGCTGCATGTTCCCACAGGCCAGAGTAGAAAACCTTCCTTACATATGAACTGAGCAGAGCCCTCGGGAGAAGGAACTAGTCCTGTCAAATAGTCCCTAGCCTAAGAGATAGTTTACAACCACAAAATTTAGGAGGAGGCTTCAAAACCAAATAATCAGGCCGAAGTAAATTACTAGTTATTTCAGTTCAAAGAACAAGCAAATTAAAATCCTAGGAACATATCGAACATTCCTAAACCTGATGGTGTGTTTGTGGAGAATTTTCTTAATTGCTAATCAATGTGAGAGGGCCCAGGCTACTGTGGGGAGATGCTAGCCCTGGGTGGGAGGGCCTGGGGTATGTAAGAAAGGTAGCTGAGCACACAAGGGGACAGAAGCCAGAAGCTGTGGTGTGGTTCCACATCAGTTCCTGTCTCCAGGTTCCTGGTTCAGTTACTGTCCTGACTCCCCTCACTGACAGCCCGTTACTTGGAAGTGCAAGCTAAATTAAACCTTCTCTGTTCCCAAGTTGGTTTGGTCAGTGTTGTGTCACAGTAAGAAAGGTGACAACTAGGAAATTCAGGCATACACTCAGGAATGGCACAGCTGAATCATATTACTCTGGATTTCCACGATGGCTGCATCTGCTTCGTTTGCAGTGAGTACGGTTCCTCTTTCATGACATTGGTACTACATGCTTTCAGTAAAATCTGTCCCCCAGGGGCTCAACCACGTGATGCTTGGTTGGTGGCACCGTTTTGGGGGGTTATGCTGGAGGAGGTCCATCACAGGGGATGGCCTTGAGTGTTTCCAACCTTGTCACACTCTTAGTTCACTTTCTTGGCACCTGTTTGCAGGTGAGATCTCAGCTTCCCAAGTCAGTTTCCTTGCCTGCTTGTCACTAGGAACTGTCCACTGAGATCAATTCGTTCATTTATAAGTTACTTTTATCACAGCAACAGAAAATTAGCTGATATACTTGTTAGCAGGTGTTGGAAGTAATTATTTAAAATGGTGGCACCCAATCTTGCTTGTTCTATCTTCCTGACTAGATAAGGCCTGTGGCCACGAGCGGTGGCAGCATATTCTCACCACCGCTCGGCTCAGGCTCAAGCCACCAGTTCAGGCGGCCAGAGACACCGGCCCTGCCACCCATGAGATGCCAGGGAGGGAGATGGCTCTGCCAATCTTCCACACTGTCTCCACAAGGCTGAGCTGAGCCCAGACCATCCTGCCATCCACGTGGTACCCGATAGAAATGAGACTCTAATGCTTAAATTATCCAAAGGCTTTATATACTTGGTAATGCCCAATAACAAGATGCTCACACAATTAGAGGTGTAACCCAATACCCAATAGATATATCAACTACTTTTGACTGCTAGAGACATGCACACATCTGCTGCCATGTTGTCCTCTCTCCCCATAGCTCCTCCTCTTCCTCTCCTTACTCCTCTCGTATTAGCTCCTCCCAAAATACTGAGTTCAGTGTAGTGGGAAATATACTGCTACACTCAGGGATTCTCGAGTATGTGTCTGTGTGTGGCGGGGTGTGGTATACAAGGATAACGAATTCAAGGCCACACTGATTAGGCACAAATTACTGAATTCAAGAGCACAAAAGAGAACAGGTTTAGGAGAAACAGTAGATGCAACTGAGAATTTTACTTTGGAGCACTTTGGACATCCAGGTGATGTTTCCCAGGATCAAAGGACATACAGCAAGTCTGGAGCGTGTGTGTGTGTGTGTGTGTGTGTGTGTGTGTGTGTGTGTGTGTCTGTGTGTGTCCTGGACTGGAGGGAGATGGAGAGTTGGATGAATCAGCTTGGTTGGTGAAACCATAGACCTGGATAATGAAAGACATGTATTGATAGTGTTTCAACTTATAGTAGTTATTATTTTTGATTGATCTTCCAGTGTTCCAATATCCAGTCAGTGGAAGCCTATTCACTTGGTTATTTTGTCTTTCTGAGCCTCACCTGGATTGTTTCTAATATTAATAGCTCCCTTGCCTTCCCATATGATATTGTGTTCCAGGCATGTGTTCTTCTCTTCCCTTCCCCCTCTACACATACTCCCTCCCACCCTCCCTCTCTCTCCTCTCTAGACTTAAAGTACCCATTTTCCCTTAGAAGCCTCACAGAAAAGGTGCTGGGGACACTCCCAGTTGATTTCATCCTACAATCTTGTTAAACTTGCCTGAGTTCCATGTTGTCTACTCTCATCTCCAAGACTTCAGAGAGGATATCAAGCTATACTCTTAAGACTATACAAGATCAGTGAGAAAAGCTATACTTCCTGTTCTTGCAGCTGATCCTAAGGCCCAAACTGAGGGTCACCGTCTGCTTTCTCTACCGTCTGTTTTAGAAGAGAGTATACGGACTAGCGGATTCGGAAGAAACTAACGTTTTGAATGAACCCATAATGTTGAAGCTATTATACGTTTGTCAAAACCCATAGAACTGCCCAGAACAGTGGGTCTCAACAGAATCTGTAGACTAGTTAAAAATAATACATTAATATTTATTAACTTAACAAATGTATCACTAAAGCAAGATCTTAAAAATAGAGAAAGTGGGGATGTGGGGTGAGGTGAATACTATCTACTTAAAATTCTATAAATTTAAAATTATTTGAAAATAAAATCTAGATAGATAAATAAATAAAAGAAATGAGAGACTGGGAGCTTTGTTCTATGTCAGAGTGCTTGCCTAACATCCTAGTACCAAGCCAAACAATGAACATAGCGTCAAACATGTTTTTTCTGCCCTGTATACTGCATCCCTCATTTTTTCTTCTGGCATGGGCCACACCTGTAGGACATAGTTCTGAACTCATGTTTGCCCACAGCACACAGCACCAATTACCCAGGCATTCTGGTCTGGTAACAATTTCAGGATCGTCTTCAATCCTCTGTAAGCCTGTCTTTCCATGGAAGCACATCTCGGAAGTAGGGGTAGCTACTGTCCTTGGAGACCCCTCTCTCGGTGGGTTATGGAAGCTGCCTAACCAAGGATCTCAGCTCCGTCAGCATCCCTGGATGCTGATCTCAGGGCATCCAAGCCTAAACTGGCAGCCTGGATGATACTTCTCCACACTGGTTTTCTCCCTCTGGTTCTTCCTGTTCTCTAAATTATGCTTCCTGGGATAATCTCACAAATGACCCACATAGACACAAGACCTTTTCTCAGTTTCCACTTTCAGCGGGCCTAAACTAAGAACCCAATGAATCAAGTGCTTTTATATATCGTAACATTGTAGAAATTTTTCTAGGCTGTGTTTAAGTAATTTGTTATGAAGATTTACTTGCAAGGTGATGCGAGAACACTTTAACTTTAGAAATGTAATGTTCTGACAAGGAGACCAAGGAGTTGATGACAGTGATGACTCCACACTCTGAACCAGGCTATAATCACCCCCGCTATTTCTATTTACTAATAGATACAATAAGATATCTGACTTTGGTAATATATAAACTATTGGCTAAGGCATACACACACACACACACACACACACTATCAAATGATGTCAGTGAATTCTATAATAGGTGTATATAAGTTTCCAACACTGACTGGAAATCTTACTGATGTATTAATTTCCATCAGAAGTTTCTTCAATAAGCTTACAAAATACACAGTAATTTTCAAACTAACATTCACTAAATTGAAAACTTAGTCACATTCTCTTATTTCTACATGAAGTCTATTTTTGATCAGTAACCCAAACTAACTCCATCTTAGAATGTTCACTGGGCCCATCTTACTATTCACAGCGCTTGCAGCAATTTCCATTGTTCTACTGTTAACTTCAGAGCATTTGATTTGGTCAACAAACTGTATTGAAAGATTATAAATGCTTTATTATTACTATTATTTTTAAACAGAGAAAGGCTGGGGTAGGTGTGTAGCATTTTCATCCTGAGAGCCAGAGCTTAGGCTCCATCCTGGACGCAATACATCCTTCCACGTTCTGTGTGGGCCTCACCGTCCAGCTTAGTCACTGAAGGAAGACTCGCTATCTGAACTTTCTTCTATGGCTTTTTCACTTTCGCCATTAGGCACTGGGGCATTTGGCTTCCTGAAAAAGAAGGGAAAAATTTAAAGTTTTTTCCAACTGAAGAAAGCACTTACAAACTGTAAATTAGCTCCATCTTGGAATACTGTTGCTACTAAAGCTGCCACATCTGTGTCCTTTACCAGGGACCTCCAGCACTTCACCCCAGGGTGTTGCTCTCCGGCTTCTGCACTCTGCTTGGGGATCAAGTGCTACTCCTGCGGAGGCCAGAGCACTCCTGCCAGCCTTACCCAGTGTGCTCCCTCAGCACTTTCTGCATCTCGTTACCATGGAGACACAACTATAGACAGGGATGTGATCTGTATAGGCTGGTATGCCCAGGCCTAGGTTCCTCCGGCCTTGAGAGCAAGCGCACTGAGGTACAGAGGAGAAATCAGGAATGGAGAGAGAGAAAGCTGTGGGATCTCAGAAGAGAAAGGAGTTCTGGCCAAGAAGCACAGGCAATATAGAAGTTCTGTGGGGGAGGAGCGCATGGCCAAAGAAGGTTCTTAATGTCTACGGGATGTTTTCACTTACGGCTTTTTGTTTTTGTGTTTTTATTCTAGAGGATGAATATAAAAAGTATGAGTTGTTTAAAAAAAATTTACTGTCTCAAAGACAGCACAACAGGAAACAGATTGCTTACACCCGAATTTTGTATGAGTGTGCTATACTTAACAAAACAGAAACTTAACAGGGCTTTTGAAAGTCACTTTGAGAGGGTGGGCAGATGGCTCAGGCGGTAGAGCCTCTGCCTTGGAAGTGTGAAGAAGGAGGGAGGGAGGGAGGGAGAGAGAAAGGGAGAGAGAGAGAGAGAGAGAGAGAGAGAGAGAGAGAGAGAGAGAGACTTTCATCCCTCCATATGTGGATATGTACTTTTCCATCATGATTTATTGAAGATTTATTACTGCCTTCCTTTTCTCTAATGTATATTTTTGTCATTTTTTAAAAAATGGCTGTTGCTATGTGGGCTTATATCTGAGTCTTCTAGTCTGTTCCATTGGTCTCTGTGTCATTATTATTGCTCTGTAGTATAAACTGAAACCAGGTATGGTGATAGCTCAGCTTTATAGTCTCTACTATGGGTTGCTTTTCCTACCCAGGACCTTGGTCCTTCCATATGAGTTTTCTGACTGGTCTTCTCTGCCAAACGACTGGCATTTAGATGGGAACCACACTGAATGTGCAGACTGCCTTGCTGGGTCCACCCATTGCTAGGATTCAGAGAGGAGAGTCCTCAGTAGCAGGAGACACATGGTGTGATGAGGCAGGCAGACAGAAGGACAGAGACTCTGGGTCTCCACTGCCTGCATTTTACACCGGAGCCAGTAACTTCCCCTAAGGCTCAAATTAATCTACATGGGTTTTGTAATTCTGAGCATGGGGAGTTTAAAACACATGGATTGTTGATTTAATATTTTCTCATTAAATAAAGATTTAACTTAGTGCTTAAAACCATAGCTTTGAAGGATATACAAATCAAATAAACATCCTTTGGAAAAATATGTATACAGATACTTTGAAATCACTTTTTTATTTTCTTTACATCTAAGGCAGTTGAATTTAATGAAGACTATATAACAAAATACTATTAGAATAACTATGGCTGAGCAGAAGGTGGCAGAGAGAAATCACAGTATTTACTCAAATGGGTTTCCTATGGATTTTCAATGTCATACTAAAGTTTTAATGTCACACAATACTGTTGTCAATTAGTGTCTGTGAGAGCTCTGTGTTCTTGAGGGAAGAGTGGACACTAAGGTTCCAAACAGACACAGCACTGACTAAATACAAACCTCAAGAACCCAGCCCTAGATGAACAGCTACAGGAAATCAACGGCAGCTGTGAGAGGTAAAATTGGGTCATCTGGCCCCAAGTGGTCAGTCTAAAAACGTACACATGAGCAAGTCCTACTAAGTGGCCTAAGCAGGATGGATATAGGTGTGGATGTATGTGTGTGTGTGTACGCGTGCACGCACATGTGTAAACATGCATATAAATACACATTGTATACATGAGTGTATATATGTATATTTACATCAATTATAGAAGAGGTCACGCATTTGAGAGGGAGCTGGGGGTACGGAAGGAGCTGAAGGCAGAGGGAAGCTTGGAGATGGTGAAAACAGCATTTGTGTATTTAATTCTCAAAATAACAAAAGTTTAAAAATCAAAGCTGGGAAGACAGTGTGGCTTAGTGGTGGAGTGTGTACTTATTATTTGTGAGTCCCTGGGTACATTTCCCAGCACAAATGTCCGATACAGTCTTCCAGTAGCTGCTACTTAGGAGTTGAGAGCTGGCAACGAAAAAATACTGAATGAGTGAAAACTCAGATCAAATAAAATCCACCTCTTTTTTGGAATCATCCAGTTGTGGAATTGAGATTTATTTTAATCTGTTCAACCCCAATCTTTGTTCCATCACTTGGTTGGATAGCTAGTGGGGGAACCCACAAGAACACTGATAAATGTGGAATTTCCTTGGAAATTCTGCTGTTTATTAAAGTTGCCCATTTTCTCATGTCCCCCGCTGTGGCTTCGTGGAGAGTTGGATAAAGTGGCCACTCATATTTACTGTTTGTCAGGAGAGCATGAATGTTTGTAGACCTGGCTCCATCCCATCCGCACTGGCTAGTTTTATGTCAGTTGGACACAGGTAGAGTCATCTCAGAAGAGGGAGCCTCAGTTGAGAAAATACCTCCATAGGATCTGATTGTAGGCAAGCCTGGAGCACATTGTCTAATTAGTGAGCAGTGGGGGAGGGCCCAGCCCATGGTGGGTGGGTCCTATAAGAAAGCAAGCTGAGCAATCCCGAAGAAGCAAGCCACTAAACAGCACTGCCCCATGGCCTCTGCATCAGCTCCTGCCTCCAGGTTCCAGGTCCTGCTTGAGTTCCTGCCCTGACTTCCAGCAATGATGAACTATGATCTGGAAGTAGGCTGAATAAACCCTTTCCTCCCCTCTTTGCTTTTTGGTCATGGTGTTTCATCACAGCAACGGAACCCAAACTAAGATCCCAGCCCTCAGGGTGGGCAGCTCCTCAGGAGCTTTCCCAGCTCCAGACCTGATCCCCAACATAGGGTGAAAAATAAAGTCTTTTCTTTGCTACATAGCTGGAAGTAGAGGTGTTCGGTTTGACAAAATAGAGTATAATTTTAAAAGATGATGTTCTGTGTATGAAATACGCCTGCCGAAAACATGAGGGTGTATGCAACGCAGGATCATAAACAAGTTATGACCTCAAGTAAATCCATTGTTTAGAATTTGCCACATATTCCTCATTAAAACATCCACAAATCACAGCTAACGTTTGCCCAACACTCACCGCCTGGCCAGAACGCTGCCGAGCACCTACATCATTACCGAGATGCTAACCCTTTTCATTTCCCATCTCACTGACGACTCCCTGGCTGTAGAGGTGGAGAGTGGTGCGGCAGACTCTAATGCCGACTGCCCCATGCTGACTGCCTCTTGTCTAACTGAGTGTGCACCTCCCTTCATCACCAGGAACCTGCTCCTACGATGCACAGGGTCAAAGGCCAATCTGTCATCCTGGAGGCATGAACGTACTCATCTACTCATCGCTAAGTGACACCAATACCCTGAACTAATGCTCAGGGACACAAAGGGGTGAAGCTTCTGTTTCCTAGTAAGAAAACCTAGGCATTGATTGAAAGAATTTTAAAAGCATGATTTACTTATTCTGTATGAAAGCAGATTAATCACTGAATAAAGATTAATTAAAAGTATCAATTTCCCCTTAAACTCTTAAGTATGACAGTGGCATTCCCATGTCTTCTTATGACAGTAGCACCAAAACTAATTTTGAGAAGCTCAGGATTTTAAAAAAAAGTAATTAAAACAATTAGAAGTATCAAACAAATATTTGTTCAGTAATTATCAACCATTTTCATCAGTTTTACAAACATCTCAAATTCGAGGATACACTTCCTAAATTTTCCAGTAAAGCCGCCAGTCTTTATCATATAAGTTCTACTGTAAAGCCATGTACTTGTAGCTTCCAACTCTGGCATACAACAGCCAGCCCGGCAGCAGACTCACTGAGCACTCTTACT
Organism: Mastomys natalensis; assembly: GCA_021653895.1. NCBI lineage: Eukaryota > Metazoa > Chordata > Mammalia > Rodentia > Muridae > Mastomys > Mastomys natalensis. Next base: position 33,784 of record JAJTUV010002209.1, on the reverse strand, counting down.
CCTCTCAGGTTCAGTGGCTCTCTGTTCAGGACAGACGGACCTTAGCCTAGCTCTCCCGACAGTTATTTGTCTTATTCCCTGAAGCTAATAAAAACAGAGTGTATTAAAAGTTATACTTTTAAAGGAAAAAGAATCAGGACACTTTTTACTGCAAGTGCTTGGAAGAGGATTATTTTGTACCTAAGATTCTAATTAACATTGTACTCTCCTTGGATGGCACATCCCTTCTTGTACTTGATGTCAGACTTCTCTGCAGCACCAGAAGGCCTCAGAACAAGATGGCTGTTCCACAGACACTAAGCTGAAGGGAGATGGGAATGGTTGTAGTGGCGACTGGTTAGTGAGTCAGTCCACTCCAAGCAGTGCCCCTGGTGGCCACCGCATGTACCATGAGGTAATGGGTCAAAAGTCAGCCTCTAGGCTGTGGTTACGGAAGCTTTCAGTAAGGCCAGGCTGTTACTGGAATCTACCCTACAACTTGGCACCTATCTCATCACAGCTGAATGTTCTCAACATTTACAGACAATGACATACACTCACATTTGCTAACGGTAATATAAGAGCATACCGTACCTCTGGATCTCTTAAGTGACAATACCTAATCCTGTTGAAGAACAAGGAGTTACCTAGGCAACAAGATAGGGGAAAGAAAGAAGTTCCAAGGAGAGTGAAGACAACATATAAAAATGCCAGAAGGGAATAAGAAGATGACATGTTCAGATAAATACAGGTCATCTGCATGGCTGCACAAAAGCAATGGACAGATGTAGCAAGAACTGGAGAAGTAATCCAGGACACGATGGGAAAAGCATTTACATGCTACAGTTAGACACTATATGCTGAAGGCAAGAATGAAGTGATGAGCAAATCCACATGGATTGATTGGGATGGCTTGAAAGAGAACACAAAAGCATATCAGGTGCTACTGTCATAATTCAGTGAGAGATGATGTGAGACAGAACGAGCAGCAGTGGGCTGTAGGCATGCGAGCATGTGTAAGTGATACTGAAGACAGGAAGAGTCGTAGTGACTGACATGATAGGGAAGAGGAAAGGAGCAAAGGTGAATTCAGGTTGTAGTGTCAATAGCTGTTGAATGAAAGGACCATGTGTAGAGACTTTGCTTGGGAAGGAGATGAAATGAAATAAACAAACCATAGACTGGACATGTAGACTGTGCAGACGCTTATAGAACACTGTCTTTCCTGTCCTCAAGAGTGAAATGTCACCATTTTAAAGGTCATTTTTAATCTTCATTATTATTTATGGCCTATTGTGTATTTCCAGAAGTGTAAAAGAAGTCTCAATCGATGATAAATGTACTTATACAAAGTGAGTACCAAAATAGACTAAATCCAAATGTCCAATTCTTATTAAACTATATGCCACAATTCATTTACTTTTAAAATGTCAGAAACAATTTCCAGAACACATATTAAACAACGCAGATTATCTTTCATCCAAGTCACCAAGCCAGATTAGTGCAGTCGCTCCTTTTGCCATTTGGAAACACACCAAATGAACATACATGTTGGAAAATCCATTGTTGGCAGGTTTAAAGATATTCTTGAATTTTATATTTTTGAAGATAAAATATGAGAAGATGACTTTTATTGTGTTTCATTTCCAAAATGCACACCTTTTCCTCAAGTGCTGGAGCCAAGAAAAATTCCAAAGCATACTGCTAGCACAGTCTGAATGCCCAGGGAACACAGGGGCAAGCAAAAGCTCCAACTAGAATCTTTACTCAAGTATCTGGATGCTTGTAAAGCAGAAGAGTTGTAAAGAACCCATTAAGATATATAATTCATTGAGATGACCCACATAGCAAAGTCAGCATAGATGGAATGAGTTATTATCAATGTTCTGAGCCATCATTTCTCAGCATTTCTAAAAGACAACTTATAATACTCATATAAACTGGCATCTGTTTCATAATAACCATGGATGTATACCCTGGGTTACTGTTTATCCTAGTTACGTCTCTGACTGACTTAACCTAGGTCATGGCAGAATACACTTCTTATGTGTTGTAGCCTTAAGTAGAATGGAGGTAGATAATATCTTGTCACATCATTGCCAAAGAAAAAGTCATTTTGGGGAAAACAACAATAGCAACAACAGGAACAACAACAGCAACAAGAACAACAACAACAACAGGAACAGGAACAATAAGAGCAACAACAGGAACAACAACAGGAACAACAACAACAATAGCAACAGCAACAACAACAATAAGAGCAACAACAGGAACAATAAGAGCAACAGCAACAGGAACAACAACAGCAGCAACAGGAACAACAGCAGCAGCAACAGGAACAACAGCAGCAGCAACAGGAACAACAGCAGCAGCAACAGGAACAACAGCAACAGTAACAGGAACAACAGCAGCAGCAACGGCAACAACAATCCCCACATGCCCAGCCACCAAATTCTGAGCAGACTCATTACTGAATTTTACCTCCTGCAGTGTGCCAGGGCTGGTTTCAGTGGCCTATAATATTTCCTTTTCTTTTTAACATAGCATGGGCATGATTTATGATGATTATATCCTCAACTATAAAATGCTGTATAGGAAGCGTGAGAGAGAGCATGGAACATTTTTTTTTTTTTTTTTGTAACTGACACATTTCCTACCATGTAGATGTGAGTCTATAGAAATATTACTCACTCCAGTAGCTCTGGGTCCAGTCCTTCTGAGATCATCTTGTCTCTGATTGCCATCACTGGAACACCCTATCAAAGACAAAGGGTAAGAATGCAGTTATCAGAAAGCCTTCCTCATTATTCCCACCAACAACCTCAGGGGTACGTGGAGGCACCTCAGGATTTAAAGCAGCTCTCCCTTTTCTGCTATGGAGGTATGTGCAGAGCTCTTGAAGAATCTCAGGGCACGCACGTCTTACACTGACCCGATGGAACCAGCACTATCTAATCCACATAAACCCAGTGAGTCACCGGGACTATCACTGCTGCTGCTGTGCAGGGCGAGGAGACTACGTTCTCACCAAAAGATGGAAAGCATTAAGAGCTCAGACCCAGGAAGTTTGGCTAAACTGATAAAATGAAGAGTTATGCTATCAAATATAATAATAATAATAATAATAATAATAATAATAAATTTCAGAGCTTTTTAAAACATAGCGTATGTAAGTGTAAATGCTCATGTAATAACCAAACACTTTGATTTCATTTAGACACTTTAGGAATACAGAATCTAAGCAGCATATTATACATCTCAACACCACTACAAACATGACGCAGAACAAGGAATAGAGTGGTAAACTGAGAAACATTGATACCACAGGAACATCTGCATTCAGGTTAAGACTATTATAGTTGTAAGAGAGGGATACATCAGAAACAAATCCAAATGTATTTGAAAACAAGAGCTCATTTGCTGAGGAAACAAACCCACATCTTCTCATCACTGAGTGTAGCTATGTCACAAAACCTTTGGCAGCACTAAATGGCTCCTGAAAGTAGTTTACGCCAAAATTAATTCAAAATTAGATGTATGATGAATCTGAGGTGTTTCTGCCAGCACTTGCCTGTGCTGTGGCCTTGGCTCTCGACCTCTAGCATGCGCACACTGCTCTGTACACAGTAGCACGCCGTGCGTTACAAATGCTACCTGAAACACCTCTGCTGGGTTCAAAACTACTGTATGTTATAAGCTGCAGTGCTGTTTAAATTTGGATTTAAAGGTTTCTGCTCATACAGAAACAATGATGTAACTTATGGAAAACAAACTTTTGTCATAATTTCTCACGACAGTTCCTTAGCATATAAATGTCAAATTACTATAATTTGCTTTGTAGTGTATTCAAATGTTTGAAGTTAAAAATTGCTGTTTGAGTTTCATTTTTAAAAAAAAAAATGAGATTGGGTTGGAGAGCTGGGTCACTGGTTATGAGCCCTTGCAGCTCTGCAGAGGCCCCGAGCGTGGGCCCCAGCACCTGTGCCAGGCAGCTCACAACTTGTTGGCAACACTAAGGGCGCCATGCTCATGCATAAACACCAGGGAAACCAGGACCATCAGACACACAATTGTCTCCTTAATGTAAGAGACACAGAACCTGCTTTCCACCCAGAAGTCTGGGCGTGAACGGAGGTTTCCAATAGCCCGGGTGATCCCTGTGTTATCTCTATGGCCTGGGGCTCCCGCAAGTTGGTAGCTAATAGCCCAGATGATCCCTGCATGTCTGTATGCCTGAGATCACACCAGATCCCACCTCAGGCCCTTAAGATATCACATGTAGCCTGTCTCTAGAACCCATCTTCACGGGAGAAGTGATTTGTACTTTGAGAAGACTTTGATGTAATAATGCCTCCTTGTGCCCAAGGGATTGTGTTCCGCCAGGAAACCCTTTTCCACATCACACTGCCCTTCACAGGCTTAAACAAACAGTCCGGTGTCCACCCTGTACTGAACAGAATTTCCTTCTGGCCTCACATGGATCATTCCTTTGTGGCCATGCTATATGCAGATTCCCACAACAACGGTCTGTATCTCTAGTTCCAGGGGATCAGACACCCTCTGCTGCCCTTTGCAGGTACCTACATATATGCCCGCACACAGAATGTTCAATGAATTTGGGCTTGTGATTAAAACAGAATTAAAATTTCTGAAATAGTTTTAAACATACTTTTGCTACGTTTTACCATGTGTTTATATGAAGTGGTGTTCTCATCGTTGATTAGAAAATTAAATTATGAATCTTTAAAAAAATCAATACAACTACAGTATAAACATTCCACCAAGTTTTAATTATTTATGTAAAGACAAATGAGCACACCTATCTCATTAGTATGCAGATTTGTTTTAATCTTTAAGATGTAGAAAATTATTTGCCAATGAATTGTCTTTAAACAATTTTTCATAAGTATCAGTATATGTTTAATTTATATACCTGATATTTGTACCTATATCTATTTAAGGTAGATTATTGTCTTCTACAATTTATCCTGAATTTTTTTTAAGATTTATTTATTTTATTTATATGAGTACATTGTAGCTCTCTTCAGACACACCAGAAGAAGGCATCAGATCCTATTATAGATGGTTGTGAGCCTCCATGTGGTTGCTGGGAATTGAACTCAGGACCTCTGGAAGAGCAGTCAGTGCTCTTAACCACTGAGCCATCTCTCCAGTTCCTCTACGTCTATATCTAGATATGCCTGAGGTTATGTAAAAAAAATTGCCAGGAAAAAGGAGTTCACAAATGGAAAAGGTTTAAGTGACCGTGTTTAACTGTATCCTAGATATCAAATGAACAAGTACCAATAATTCGAACCCAGAACTCTTTCCACAGCAGTTGCCCTGAAACAACCATTTCCCATGAGGTAGAGTCTCTGTGTTCTGAGAAGTAAATTATGATAGGTCTGGGAAACAAAGAAAATGGAAGATAAAAGTCTGGGCCTTTGATAACTTACAGAGTTAGACAAGACAACTGCAATATTGAAAGCAAAACAAAAAGCCTATCCAATATAAACAACAGTCTGCCATCTGCAGTAGAGAAACCGAGAGGTTAGGACAAGCCCTACTTTTGAAGTCCAGTTCCTAAAGCTAAGACTTGAATAAAAGAGATTGAAACCCCAAATCTACTACTTACATTTATACAAGAGGTTAGTATGTCTCCACCCTTCCCAGAGAAGCTCTTTTTGCAGTGAATGGTGGCTAATGGCGCCACATCTGGTCAAAGTACAGAGCATAAGTACCTGTGGAGCACTCAGTTCTGATGGGAAATCTATTTCACATCCTGTCCCATGAACACTTAGGGGATGGTCATGAGGACAGGGTGGGCTAGGGCACAGGGCACTGGGGTGGTCATGAGGACAGGGTGGGTCTAGGGCACTGAGCACTGCTGCACAGATGAGCTCTCGGTTGCCCTGGTTGCAGGCATAGAACCTGCACAAGATCAGACCAGTCAAAAGTCCAGCCTGGCTTGGGGAGGGCCTCACCAAGCGCCTCTGCTAACAGAAAGGCTCTAGGCAGTTGCTGGCTGTGGGGGAGGGAAAGTCAGTGACAGGCAGCCATGCTCCAGCAGCTGACCCCACACCCAGGCACAGACTGGCTGCACTAACTGGTGTCAGTGGGTTAAAAATAAATAAATAAAAAAGACATGAGCTGAGCTGGGAGATGTGGGGTGGATGGTGATGGGATCTATTTAACTATTTAAGGATAACGGAATGAGAGATGTTTAGAACATTTCATTTTCTAAAAGCACCAATGTCCTACAGCTAAAAGGGGAAGAGAACAGAGTTCATGCCATATTCCCTAAAAACAACAAGAACCAAACAACCTCTCAGCTCCTATTAAGTATGATTTGATGTCATAAGGTCTTTCTACAAACACAACTATGTGATTTATTTATCATATGTTAGCATAAGCCACAGGACATCACTGGAAAGGTTACAAAAATAAATTACAAAATCCAGAAAACAGAAGGGAAGAAAAATGAGGTTAAAAAAAAAAAACCCAAACAAAACAAGAGGCAAAAGAAAAAAAAAAAAACCCTCCAACAGCAGACTCTCCTAAAACATAGCACAAAAGAGCAAAAGAGAGGGGAGGGGTGGGGGTGACAGGGGTGGGGGTGAAGGGGATGCAGGGGTGAAAACCAGGATACTGGTAAAATCAGATAACCTCCCATCTTCATAGATCCGTAGAACTGATCAGAGTGGATGAATAATGGACATCTGAGCTTGAAGCTCCACATTTTAACCTTACTTTTCTGGAACTGGTTACAGAAAGAGAGCACAGACATGCCCAAAGTCCAGGGACCCCCTCGCCCCCCCACCCCCGTCAGGTTGTATATTGACACAGATAAAGGAAAATACACCCAGTTTCCAATCTCTGCCCTGCAGAGGCTTCTAATCAGACCTTAATGTAAGTCTCATGAAGGCCGCTAGAAAACAGAACCACTAATTGGGCCTGGTTCCCAGGATGCTTTCCAACGGGCTGCTGTTGTATCTGCAGGGTCCCTCAGGGGTCTGCTGTTTGCTACATTCCTTCTAGGAAGGACTTCAAGTACAGAGTCTGGTTTGTTAACCATCAAAGAGAAGTGTCCAATTTCTAATCACGAAGAGACAAAGTGGTGGTCTAAGGAGGACACAAGAGACCTCAAAAACTGAAGTCTACGGAACTGGGGGATTTTTTTTTTGGCAAGTGACGGGGGCATATTGTCCAACATAAGTAACGAAGGAGAGAGAAGGCAGCCATGGGGCTGGTGTTCCAAAAACTCATGTCTGCATTTGCGTCACTGGAGCAAGTGTGTAAAGAAGCCACGCTAATGAAATTAGGATGGCAGTGCTAATGGTTAAATACTAGTTTCTTATATCACAAAAACTGTTCGGAGGTTTCCAGGCCTGCCAATATTTACACATATCTGTTATTGCGTTAATGAAAACCAAGCTACTAAATCTCTCTATAAACCATGTTGAAATTTTCCTAAAGTTTTAGATCCAAAGGGGTGGGGGAGGGCTGTGCTCCTTGAAAAAAAAAATAACAAAAACAAATCCTTATATTTTAGGGTTTTTTTTTCCCCTCATTTTATGAATTTGAATCCGATAATTTAGTTGTAAGAAGTGGAAAATACGAAGCTCTTTCCTTACATAGAGCAAGTGTAATCAGAGTCTTCTGAGGAAACAGGAAGACACAACTTGTTTTGCAGAGGGAATGGAGGGGAGGTGACACCTGTAACCCAATCACCAGGCTCTGGCAGGAGATCCCAGGCTGGGGCCAGGATGGGTTACACAGCAAGAGTGTCTCACCTCATCTTCATTTGCAGAGACAGAGGGATGTGTAGATGTGTAAGATGCTATGGGCTGGAAAAGGAGCCCCACATTCTCATCAGTTCTGTAATGTGGTGAGATGGACTCAACCATATCTGTGCCCTCTGCTGTTTCAAAAGTGCTGTTTTTAATCATTTATTTATCTTTAGGCAGTTGTTTATTTTGAGACAGATTTCATGTAGCCCAGGCTTGCTCAAATAAATCAGGTAGCTTGGGGCTGGCCTTGAATTCCTGATCTTCCTGCCTCCCTTCCCAAACTGTGGTATTACAGGCATGTATCTCTATGGTTAAGAATGCATTTTATAAACACATCACATTTTATAAAACAGTATGGTCTTATGTGAAGGATAAATTTTTCTTATAAAGTATATATAATTTGTTTGCTGACAAAATCATAAAACAAAACACATGTTCAATGATTTTTTTTTTCTCCTGGGAACTTCCAGTAAAGCAATATAAAATTAATTTAAATAAATATCTTTAAAACTTTAACATAAATACAGCTATCTAAACAAGAAAGCACTGTTACGAAGACTTGTACAGACTGAGAGAATGCTGTTCTGATAGTAATGTGGAGACTGTTGCTACTCTTTCTAACTCGAACCTAAATATGTATGTGGGTCGCAAATCTTGCCTGGTAGCAAACAGTCATTTCTAGGAAAAGGAACGGTGACTTATTTCTCTTGCAAGGATTATTTCAAGTGACAAGTGCTCCAGTCAGAAGAGCTTCTTCACTGTTATCAGCTATCTTTAAAGATGCAGAGACAGCTCACAGGAGGAAAATGGGCAAAAGCCACATTGGCTATTCTCAGGGCCCAGAAAGTTGGTAAGGAAATTACCATGTCTTTATTAATAAATAAATATACTTCAGCAGTCCTGTCTTCTATCTTTTGGGGATAGAAAGTTCATCTGGATGCATATGAAGTTTTAAAAGCCTTGAAAAAAATCATTTCCAAAAGTTAGGAATCTATTATTATGAGATAATTTAAAACATAGCTACATCAATTTTCCCATGTTATTAACACCCTCCCATGCCCCATAAAATATGCTTGTAACATCATAAATTTCATGTGCTAATGACCAGCAGAGTGCATAAATGTTTTCTTTGCATTTGTAACTACTCAAGTATTTGTTGATTTACAAGTAATTTGGTGTTTTGGGAGCCCGATTTCTTCCCCTTGCTATCATATACAAGAATATATAGAATTAATTAATTAACTAATTAATTAATTTACTTATTTATTTTGAGACAGGCTCTCATTATCCAGCTCTTGGCTGGCCTGGAGCTCACTATGTAGACAGGCTGGTCTCAAACTCACTGAGGTCAGAGGTCCGCCTGCCTCTGCCTCCTGAATGCTGGGATCAAAGGCTAATCAATAGTGGAGCCATTACCTTATTCCCTCAGAGGATAGCTTCTTTCTACACATGTGTTCATAAACATTTTACATTCACTGTACTTTAAATTTCTAAGAATAAACTTGCAAATAATTTAAAAACATTTATTTTCGGCCAGGCAGAGGTGGCGCACGCCTTTAATCCCAGCACTCGGGAGGCAGAGGCAGGTGGATTTCCGAGTTCAAAGCCAGCCTGGTCTATAGAGTGAGTTCCAGGACAGCCAGGGCTACACAGAGAAACCCTGTCTCGAAAAACAAACAAAAAAAAATTATTTAAATAATTTATATGAGTGTGCATATGTCTATATCAGGGTATGTACACATGAGTGCAGGTACCCTCAGAATCCAGAAGAGGGCGCCAGAACCTGGAGTTAGCGTTACAGGTGGCTGTGAGCAGTGCTATGTGGGTGCTGGAATAGATCGCAGGTTCTCTGCAAGTGTAAAATGTTCTTTATACTATTGAGCCTTCTTTTCAGCACCCACCTCCATCATTATACAATCATTTTAGAATTTTCTGGTCAAATTATGAGTCTATGAATTCCAATGTCAAAAACATGCACATATTATTTAAGTAAATTTAAACCTATTTCTCCAAATATAGTAATAAAAGCCACAGAGAAGAATCTAGTGATTGAGTACACAGAATGTTTACTTCTGGGTTAATTTCCCAGTTGGGGTAGGGAGTCTAGACAGCTGCATTATTTTGACCTTAGGAATCCATACATATGCAGAGAAAGATGGTCACCCACAGAGGTTACAGAAACACAGTAAAGAGCCTTAAGTCTGCTAATGATATGTCGTCAGCCTTAGGATAAGCAATGAATTAAGGGTTGGTCCTTTGTGAACCTGGGCCAGAGAGGTGTTGCTGTGTGCTGGCGAGAATGGTACTTAGGTGTGCCCTGCTGACAGGCAAGCCTCTCCCTCCTGAGGCAGCATTTCCCTATGGACACCTTGCTTGGTCTTGTGGTCTTTATTTCTCCTCTCATAAATGAGCCAAACTGATAGATAAACAATCAACAGGAAAGGTGAGAACTATGCACTTTAAGAGGAATAAACAGAAAGAAGTAACTACTCAGATTCCAGTGGCTATTTTCTCCCCTTACACATCTGGAAAACTTTTTGGTGTAGCTCCTTACTTCTGGTGGAAATGGGAGAAAGAAAGGCTCTGATGAATCAAATGAACATGCAGATGTGTCGTGGTGAGGGAGGACCCCACTTTCAGCAATCATGACTGTCCCTCCAGTATGTGCCTATGCTTGAAAGCCTCCTTAGGAGGCCCCAGAGGAGATGCTGTCTGTACCTTTCCTATAACTTCTAGAGAGCCGAGAGGTTGTGTAATGGAGGATATGAAGTCAAGAGCATTTGCTGACTTGTGCTTCCTGTCTTTCCATGACAGATGAGGACAGGCGTTGTGCTACAGTGGCTTAACACAACTGATGCGGATGGGACTGGCACTTAGCAAAGTTAAATGGAATTAATATTTGACTTGAAGTTATTTCCAATAATGCATTTTGTGTATTCTCTGAAGTATTTTAATTATAATGCCATTAATGAAAAATCTGATGAGTTCATGAATAAATACACTTTTATACTGACTTTCATGCAGGTCCACAGAACTGAACTCAGGTCAGGCTTGGTGGCAAGTGACCTGTTGAGCCATTCTGCTGGCTCTTAATTACATTTTGAGTATTATTTTGCATTTTCTATTTCTTATTTATCATTTATCCCTTTTAAATTACTTAAAATTTTATTTTATTTCTATTTGTGTGTACAGCACAAATGTGTCGTGTGTGTGTGTGTGTGTGTGTGTGTGTGTGATGTACTTGCTGATGCCTGAAGTGGTCAAAAGATGTATCAGATACTCTGGAGCTAGAGTTACAGGCAGCTGGGAGCCCCTAAGATGGGTGCTGGGAACCTAACCGCAAGAGGAGCAGAACCCTTAGCTTTGAGCAGTCTCTCCACCCTTGTATCTGATAAGCATTAAAAACAAAGAACTCAAGTGTACAGTAGCCAAGTGTCTATCAGCAACTCTAGGGGAGACTGGCCTCCATGTGAGCACATCAGGGTGTTGACATGTGGCTGTTCTCCGTATGTGACCGAAGCGTTGAGCTTCTGAAGGTTCACGGCTCAAACTACCTTTTCCAAACACATCGAGCACCAGGCGGAAGAGCAGTAAGGCAAACAACTAGCTCCTGGACAGAAATGAACAGTAGCACATACGGCATTAGCCTGGAAATCTCTGCAGAGTGTGGCAACAGTGACATCGTGAAGGACAGCAGCCTGGAGACAAGGGAGGCATGGAGAATGGCATTGACCACATAATGTAGTAGCCTGGTCTGTGTGGCACCAACTTCCTGTCATCTTCGTCACACTCAGGGAACACATGAGGCTTAAAATCTGAGTTCAATTTATTGTTTATTGCTAACATCATATTTATAAGGGGGGAGAGCTTGGTCAGGTGTCACAGGCCTGTGATCCCAGCTACCTGGGAGGCTGAGGCCGAGGCCAACATGCTCAAGAACTGCCTGGGCTACTGAGTAAATTCAAGGCCAGCCTGGAAACTCACTGAGACCGAGTCTCAAAAAACAAAACAAGAGCTAGGTGCTCAGCACTAGGGAGGCAGAGACAGGTGGATTTCTGAGTTGGAGGCCAGCCTGGTCTACAGAGCGAGTTCCAAGACAGCTAGGGCTACACAGAGAAACATTGTATTGAAAAACAAGCAAACAAACAACAAAAAAAACCCACCCCCCCAAAACCCCCAACAAACAAATAACCCCCAAAACCCAAACCCAAATTAAAAAAAAGTAACCCCCCCCAAACAAACACAAAGTTAAAAGGCTAAATAGCAGGTTATAGCTATAGCTTAGTGGTAGCGTATAGCTTAGTGTGCAGAGCACAGCATTTGGGAGGCCCTGGGTTCTATTCCCAGCACCGAAGGGGGAAAAATAGCCAATAAGAAATCCAACATGAAACAAAAAAACAAAAAAACAAAAAGAAACAAAACAAAGAAACCCAACATGTATATAATTTAAAGTCATATTTCTTTTCGTTTCATTTTTGTTTTATAGATAGGAATTCAGTATATAACTCAGGCTGATGTGGATCTTCTATATATCCCAGGTTGTCCTTAAACCATGATCTCCCTGCCCCAGCCTCTCAAGTCCTGGCATTACAGAGCTAAGTCAGGCAGGAGTGTGTCTCAACATTAAATTCATCCACACTGACTTGTTCTGAGCGCCACAATTTTCAAGGCAACATGCAGAGGCTTAAAAGAAATGCAAGACGATTTATAACTGACAATCTTTATAGAGTTTATAATGAGCATCAAATATTTCACACATAGTATTCTTAGAGTCCAGTTTACTGGGAGAAAGTTAGTAATTTTTATATTTATCAAAAATAAGTCAAAAGTTTTTTTTTTTTTTTATAGGTTTTTTGATATCAAGTCACGGCAAAGGCAGTATTGTGATTGAAGTTTTTTGTATAAGGGAAAGGTCTAGCTAGCTTCTTGTACTTTTATTAAGGTAGGCTGTAACACCTCAGTCGCTTATCCAGCTCCCAGTTTCTCCTCATGAGTCTACTGCTCTACAGGACCTTGTGTCTTACTTCTAATCAAATTGACAGAGCAGTCACTTAGTTGGCAGAAAACAGGAAGCTTGTCCAATGACTGGGTATGGTTTTTACCTTCAATAAGCAGTATGAGATTGTTCCTTCATTCTACAGATCTTCCTATGTTCAGAAAAAATGCCTTGATATTGATTGTAATATTATATATATTATTATAAAACCTCAGGTATTATTTAAAAACCCACATATTCATACTTAGAAGTAACTTGTTAAACTAAATCTGAAACCAGTGTTTGACAGCTGGCATTACCATAAACTGTAACTCTGTCTTTTGGTCACATGGTTGGTTGGTGATAAGCAACCTGTCCTGGAGCTTTCTAGACAATGGAAAGTCACATTGTCCTCATATAAAAAGGGTCTGGGGTCAACTACTCTAACGTTAACTCTACTTTGCTTCCATCTAAAGTGAAGACTGTGTCCCAGGCCCAAGGTGTATCACGTCTTGAACATCTTTAATAATCATTTGGAGACTCTCTACCTTTAGGTAATGGAAGTCCCATTTCCCTAGGCCAATGTTCACTGCTGGCAATGGATGCATCCAGAGCCACCAGAACCAGAGATTATTCAATTCACATTTTAAGCAAGCCAAAGAAAATAGAGCTTTGAAAACTCTGCGTGTCTGAAGAGACTGTTTTGGCAAATATGGTCTCAAAAAGTACAAGTCATTAGCTTCCTTAATGTGGAAGTAGGACTTTCCCAATGTACAATTTATTACTGGCACAAGATTCACCAAACTCTGCCAGTAAAGGGGGGAAGAGTATTGTTGGAAAAGTGATCTATGTACGCCATTCCAGTTAAGTTATAAAAGCAATATGTAACTTAGCAAAGGCTGGTGCCACACTATTATGGTAACAAGCACTAAATCAGAATCAATTATCTGCCACATTTGGAACAAAACTGTATTACTCACTGAAAAATCTCGCATAAAACTTACTTTAAAAGGAAAAGAAAAGAATCAGAAAATGCTTGCAGGTGTTCCAGGGACCTTTATTAACGTCAAGGTCCAGATCTGAGGATTAATGAACAGATCATAAATCTAGGACGTTCAGGTCTCAGTTTACACATGAGGAAACAGGTCTTGGGGTGACAAGCTTGAACATGGTCACACATAGTATAAGGCAAAGCAAAGAAGCCACACCAAGTTCCATTTCAGGGGTACACATTCTTCTAGGCACTGAAGACTGTCTCTCAAAACAACTGCTCTTTGCAGTGGAGACCATCCCAAGATGTGTAACCGAAAAGGCACAGAAGCCAAACTGCAAGGTATTACTTCTATTCTGTGGACAGGGACTTGGGAAACAAACGGAAGCTGTGTTAGTTTGCATTGGAAGAATTTAGTTAATCTAAATCATCAGGCTTTACAGTACATCTATGGAAATGTGACAAATGAGGCAGGGATCTCTAAAGGCAATACATTCCTGGCGACAGCCAGGACATAGGAGCAGAGGGTTTTCATGGCATCTTAGGGAGGGCACCTCCCCCCGCCCCCTACAGTGCATCTTAATACTGAGAGAGCTTGAAAACAAAAATGATGTGCTTGCAATCTATAGAACTTTCATACAGTGAAGTAGTGGTCACTACACGGGTAGTCTGCAGATGCAAGTCTTTATACTACAGAAACCCTGAGACGGCTTGAGAACGATGTTTCTACCCTTCTAGTTAGAGGATGAAAGATTCTAAACAATCTGGGGAGGAAGCAGGAGAAAAGACGACAGGGTCACAGTAACAAGAGGCGCCGAGGGAGAACACGCCGCACACCGATAAGCTCGGCACAGGGGGAGTTCACGTTTATGAGCAAGAGCACATAATGTGGACTGACAGACAGACAGCACAGGGCTGTCCCCAGGAGAGGCTTTGTGGCACTGACAGACAGACAGACAGACAGCACCATGTTGTCCCCAGGAGAGGCTTTGTGGAACTGACGACACACAGACAGTGCAGTCCCCAGGCGAGGCTTTGTGGCACCGCTGATCCTTTTTGAAGATATGAATAATACTGCATGTGGGTTCTTTTGTTAGAGACAGATTTGCTTTGTTTTAGACCAGGCTATCTTTGCTTTTGTCAATACAAACACTGCCTCACTCCCGCCCCCAAAAGGTAGAATGTGGGCTTCTATGATCCAGCTTCAGTGCTTTGCAGTAGCACACTCAGTGGATGGCAAATTGCTCCAGACCATCTCTTTCTATAAGCAAATTCCATGAGTTTCTCTGACACCAGATTTCTGCATTCATAGGCTTAGGAACACACAATGACCCTCAGAAGCTGAGAAAAGTGGGGCATCTCAATAACACCTCTGACCTTCCAGGCAGAGTAAAGCACTTTTACTAGCTTAAGGCAAGCTACAATGAAGGAATGTTCTAGCATTAGCTAGAGTTAGGCTGCTTGTGGGAATGGCAGTGTCTTAGTTACGGTTTCCATTGCTATGAAAAGACACCATGATATGGCAACTCTTATTGTCATGGTGGATGGCTTGCAGGCAGACATGGAGCTGGAGGAGCTGAAAGTTCTCTATCTTGATCCACAGGCAGCAGAAGGAGACTGTGTACCACACTTGGTATAGCTTGAGCATCTGGGACCCCAAAAGCTGTCCCCATACCCCACAGTGACACACTTCCTCCCTCTAGGCCAAACTTACTCCAACAAGGCCATGTGTCCTAGTAAGTGCCACTCACTATGGACCAAGCTTTTCAAACATATATATGTGTTTGTGTGTGTGTGTGTGTGTATCTCTGTGGGGCCATTGTTATTCAAACCACCATAGCAGTAAAGTTTATCATCTTATCCATACCCCACTGAACTCCGCTCAATTCCGCACTGAAGGGACTGAGCAAACGGAGGAGAACATACAGTTGATTAGAGTAAGAGAAAACAGGACATCTCATCACCCTGGATTACAAGACCTATTTAGATTCTTCTGTCACTGACAAACTAAGTGAGTAGATGACATGGCCTCTAACGACTACTGTCAGGCATTTTCTAAAGCAGGTGGTAATGTCATCATGTCTCTCCAGCTCTGATTTTGACAGCTACTCACAATGTATGCAAGAAACACAAAAGCTGCTTATTTATAGATTAATAATTGGATTTGAGAAACTAGTGTTAACACTGAGAGACTCCTCTTGCCTTGGTCCTATAAAGCATTTAAAACCAACGACTTGAAGAAACAGGAGCTAATTATGCCTTTCTACATGACTGTAGCTGGAGCAGAGAACGGACAGGCAGCTTACAACTCCCAGCTCACAGTCCATCACTTATGGAAGTCAGAGCAGGAACTGAGCCAGAACCCATGGAGAGGCACAGGTGTGCTCGTGTGGGATGGCTACTTATCAACTTGCTTCCCACAGGTTGCTCAGCCTGCTCTCTTATAGACCCTAGGACTACTTGCCCGGGGTGGTACCACCACAGTGGGCTGGGCCCTTCCACCTCTACCATTAATAAGAACATGTCTGACAGACTTGCTATAAGACAATCCGATGATTGCATTTTCTCAGTTGAGAGTTCTTTTCCCAGATGACCCAACTTGTATCACTCTGACAAAAGAATTAGCCAGCACTGGTGCTAAAGTGAATATAAAGATTACCTATGGCTGTTTTTCCTCAGATAGTTCCTCCTTTGGCTAGTGATATAATAATTAATAATATATCTATAAATAATATAATAATTATAGAACAAATGTTAATAGGGAGGTAACTTATAGAGGTATAGAGAATCTACCTTTAGGCATCTTAAGAACTTTGGTTTGTTATCTGGTGAGATGGCAGGCTGTATGATTAGAAAAAAATGACAAAGGACCATTTTAACACAACAACACACACCACCACACAGAGAGAGAGAGAGAGAGAGAGAGACAGAGAGAGAGACAGAGAGAGAGACAGAAAGAGAAATATTTTTAAGTAATTAATGACAGTATCATATACAGTCATAGACAAGAGCATGAGGTAACCATTTCCATAGTGAGTATAGAACACATGGCTGACTAGCTCAGTGGAGGAGACACTGTTGGCCATATGAACTGCTAGGTACAGAAGCTGGGATGTGAGATGAGCAGAATCTGAACGAGAAGTAATGGAGAGAAGCAGAGTCTAGGGTTAGAGCTGGAAAAGCATTGTGCTGATGTGAGGAAGGATTTGTGGTTTGGTTTGAATGAAGAATGGAATTCAGGACAAGGAGCAGTAGGAAATAAAAGTTGGGTAATAAGAGTCTGGGATACAGGTTGGCACAATGAACTAAAAACAATAAAATTCAATTTAACTTGGATGAACTTCCAGTTTTGGGATGGCAAGGCAAAGATATTGTTTCTCTCTTTCTTCTTGAAAACCACCCCCAAACAGTTAGAAAACAACCTCCAACTTCAATGACTAAGAGGCATGTAAGAACCACAATGCTTGAAAGTTAAAAGCAGAGAGAAGAGAGAATGATTGATGAGCCAGGGTAACCGATAAAGGCCAAGCGCATGTGTCCCAGGGGAGACACCCCGGGGGAGCAGCATTCCCCACAAGGCTGGAGTGCTTATAGCACAGAAACACCTGGACAGAAGACGCTATAGCGGGAGGCAGGAACTAAGACAGAGAAACCTGGTTTCAACAGACAAAGTCTGAGACACAGCAAACTGCTGATGCTCAGGCCCAGAAACTAAAACTATGGTCTCGAGTTACGTCAAGCCGTGCTAGCAAGCTATGTTTCTTCTTAACAAAACATTTTTTTAAAAATATTTTCAGTAAAAAAAAATGATAAAGTATTTTTAAATTAGAGATCATTTTGAAAACACATGTGGTCTACTCTGACTTCCACATGGAGATTCTGATTCTGTGGGTGGAGTCATGAGCCTGTACTTCATAGACTCCTCATTCAGGACAAGGCCAGAGGACACTGTCTTATCCTTAACACAGGAAGACTAAGGAAGGCCTCACTTAGAAGGACTATTTTTTATGAAGACCTGAAGGAAATAGGAACAAGCCACTTGGGGAAAGTGTTTCCGACAGAGAGTAGTTGATGTGAAGAACCCCAAGGAGCCGACTGACTGCCCACTTGTCCACGGACCATCACAGAGGCCTGCAAACAGGAGGCTGACCACACACCTACACAAGAACATCACAGGGCCAGGTGAGCTACAGCAGTGACTGGGGAATGGTATCAGAATGTAACAGGGCAGGAGACTTAGAGGAGATCTGCCTGGCAGGCCTCTTAAGAACTTGTTTGTTATCTGGTGCGATGGCAGGCTGCAAGATTAGAAAAAAATGACAAAGGACCATTACACACACACACACACACACACACACACACACACACACACACAACACACGCATACTCATGCACATACACACACAAGCACATGTACATGCACATGTGCATATACACATACGGAAAGCAACAGAACTTATTTTACTTGATTAATGACAAAAATCAAAACTGAAATAAGCTTTTGGGAATGTCAGTTGGCTAGCTAATGTGATCTTGTAAATGTTTAGTAAACATCTGTGACATAAGTGGGCAGAGGCAGCACCACACCTCGTCTGCAGGAGCTGAGACCTGCCTGGTGGACACCAGAGGCGACTGATCGTACTTCCAGGCACTAAAGAACCGCAGCAGTCCATCGGATAAATGTGATGACAAACACAGTGTGGAGATGACGGGCTGGGGAGGACACTCTCCAGACAGAAAGCCTCAGAACAGCAAGTAACTGAAAACGTGTGAGCTGTTTCTTTATGCCATTTTCCCTTTCCTATTTCTAGATCACAGTTGACTGGTTAACTGCAATTGTGGAAGGCTGTGCCACAGACATGGAGCACTGCTATCCAGCGCTACATGCAGCCTTTTCATGAGAAGTTTCAGAAAATCCAAGTCCACTTTCTCATTTCTTATATTGATTAGTCCAGAACACACTAACATAAGAAGTCTTTAGGTGCCGTTTTTGAAGGCTTTCTTTCTTATTTTGAGAGTCCTACAGTTTTAAGAATGTCTCTCTCAAGTGTTCGTCTTTCCTGGGTTTCTGCTTGGAACATGGATCCATCATTAGTCAAGCTGAGCTCGTCCTTGCTCTTATTAAACATTTATACATTCTTACCCCAAAGTCCACCTTCCTCCCCAAACCCAGAGGCCAAGGCACTGACAGTCAATGCACCATTCCAAAGCAATGCTGAGAAGAAAGCATGGCTTCCCTTCAATCCTGCCTCTGCAGACCTCAAGCCCCGAGTGAGGTCTCTCTGCTGTTGAGCAGCAGTACTGGCCTTCAAGTCGTAATGCCACTGACTGTGAAACAAATTTACTTTTTAGACTTCAGCACTTTTTTTTTTTTGCCTGATAAAATGTTACAAATCATTAATTTCCCTCTCCCCATTAATATTTTTGATTAGCAGAAAAATAATAATTCGATTAGCTCTTTCTAATTTGTGCAGTAGGGCTTTCTATAGGTAAAGGAGTAAATTTACTTCTACTACAGACAACCACAAACATTTTCTATATCATACTATATATAATTTCTTGGAAAAACATAAACCCTAAAGGTATATAATATTAAAACTATTATCTTATGTAGCCAAGTGAGCTGTGTTCTTTTTTATAGACCAAATTACTGATAGATGACCAGCAAAATAAAATACATTTTAAAATCATATTTACACTGGTATACAGGATTCAAACTCAGTTTACCAAACGAACAGCTCTCTTTTTTTTTTTTTTTTTTTTGGATACAGCCAAGATTTCAAATAGGATAATAACAATAATGGCACAGATCCACACTGAACTATGTTAGCCCACGTCAACTACAAGTGTAATTGATTTTACTGGGAAAGGCTGGACTTCTGGTTTCTTTTAAGGAACACATTATGAAGTAGGAAAGACGCAAGAGACTTGAAAACTTGGTCATTCCGGTTAGTTGTTTTCTCAGACACTGTGAAATCCCTGAGGCTAGACAGAGAAGATGGACAGAATCAGCTTACCACTTGAACCATCTTGAGGTATCTGCATATCGTGGATCCTTGGCTACAGTCAGGACGTTTTCTGATGGTGCTTCACTCTCCTGCACTCCAGAGGCTTGCGTGCTATTCTGCTATAGAGGGTTTTTATGTAAACCTTTAGACAGTTCATAGAAAGGATTCATCATGCTACTTAAAAGCAATGTTTATTTTTAAAATTATGACACAATAAATACTCAAAAGTTGTACTCTTATATTTAAATACCAATCGTTTAATTATAGGATATGCATTCCCAAATTATCTATTCTTATAAACTAAATACTATCAATGACAGATTGTTCCTTGAGATGTAAATGTATTTCTATGAAACATGATAAGTGGATACATCAGGAAATTAGCAAAACAATTTGTCAACTGCTCAATGAATGGACAGTGAATTGCTTTTCTAGGTACCTGCCACCCACCCTCCTGTCCCTCACTTATTTAACCGTTATCTTCTAAGTGGATATGGTGACTCTAAGTGTTTAGAAAGCAGGCTCAGAGACTTACTGGAGAAAACCAGATTGTCTGCTCATGTACATTTTGTGTTGATGAGTGCTTATTAGTGGTAATAAAGACAGCAGAGTGGCCAAAATACTCAGTGCCAGTGTCCATGGCAAATACTGAGGGATGGCAATTTTAAATAAAGGTCCTCCTGACAGTGCACAGCACCGTGTACAGTCACTCTGTGCACACTCTGTGTACAGCACAGAGACTCCTTGCCTGGCTTCAGTGTGAAGCACACAATACCACACTACTCGGCTCTTCTATCAATATGAACACTAGAATAAGCCTGCTTCTGTGACCCTCACTCCTGTCGGCACAACTGTTACAAGGAATTTCTTCCACAGATACTATTAGTTTAATGTCAATGTATCTATGCTAAAATGTAGACAGATTAATATTTTATATATCTTCAGTTTTGCCGGGCAGTGGTGGCTCATGCCTTTAACCCCAGGACCCAGGAGGCAGAGGCAGGAGGATTTCTGAGTTCAAGGCCAGCCTGGTCTACAGAGTGAGTTCCAGGACAGCCAAGGCTACACAGTGAGAAACCCTGTCTCAAAAAAACAAAACAAAACAAAAAAACAAAAAACTTCAGTCTTTAGAATATGACCTAAGTTATATTTGTATATTGAATTTTTTAACATAATTTATATGTAAGCCAAATCTTAAAAAAAAAAAAAAAAAACGGAAATCTGAAGCAATAAAACAAATACAAATTCTTTAGGTTCTTACACTGGGATATTCTTAAATGTTACAAAATCAAGTGAAAATATATATAGGTATAAATATTCATCTGTAAACAGCAGCTAATACAGAGGTCTAAAACATCATTACCCATAAAAAGGAAAAATATTCAAGTGCATTTCTAAGTGCATGGCTCCCCCAAGCTCAGCAGAGCAAACGAGTGCTCTACCCAGTCTAACAGTCTTCAGCTTCCAGCTGCTACTCTGTGCCCAACAACCACGCCCTCCCAGGGTTCAATTACACACTGGCATGCCTTTACTATGTGAACAGTCCATTAAGCATCATAATCCTTTCTCTCAGCTGTCCTTCATTTCATTCTCACTTGATCTCAATCTGTACAACTGGATATTCTATCGTGAACAAGGATCTGAGCCATGAGAGTAAAGCTGTATAAAATCAGCTTTAATCTGTATAAAATGCAGACCTCAGGATTCTGACTCAGAGTTTAGAAAGGGTGACAAATGGGAGTTTTGTTATTGTGTTGTGTGGAGGCAGGGGTTTCATGTAGATAGGCCTCCAATGCACTGTGTAGCCAGGGATGACCTTTAACTCCAGCCTTCACCTTCCACATGCCAGGGCTATACATGTATGCATGCATATCAAAAGTGCATAGCTGATTTGACTGTCATAACCATGGAAATCTTCATAAAGCAATATTTAGTTCCTTTCAAAATATTATATATATACACACTGGCTTTTCGATAGTGGGGTTCTTTGTATAGCCCTGGCAGTACTAGAACTCACTCTGTAGCCCAGGCTGGCCTTGAACTCACAGAGATCCTCCTGCCTCTGCCTCCCCAGTGCCAGGATTAATGGTGTACACCACCACCTGGCTTCATAATATTTTATAAAAAAGTACACTAGTTAATGTCAGTAAAGAAAAAAGAGAAGTCAATCTGAATGCTAACATGCCTTAAGAGTCCTTTTATTAAGGCTGATCAACACAACACCTATCACAACTGTATAAATCCAGGAAGGCTGCAAGAACTTCCAGATACTCTAAACAAACTAATTTACAACTCAAAAATTGTTAGACATACAAAAGGTGATTCTGAATCTGCAAAGCAAATTAAGAAATTCAGGTGTGATTAATAGTTATCGGTATCTTGAGATCTGCAGGGGACTGGCTCCAGACCCCACAGCTACTGAAATCTGCTAGTCTCCTACATAAAGTGGCCTTGGTCTGAATTTAACTTCCTCTTGATTACTTATGGCATCTATTACAATGTAAACAGTTGCACTGTTTAAGGAATACTGACAAGGAAAAAGAGTCCATGTATGTTTACTAGAGATGCAAATTCTTTTTTCTGAATACTCTCCATGTTTGCCTAGGTGAATCCCGAGATGTGGAATCAGGCA
This sequence comes from Mastomys natalensis, assembly GCA_021653895.1. Taxonomy (NCBI): domain Eukaryota; kingdom Metazoa; phylum Chordata; class Mammalia; order Rodentia; family Muridae; genus Mastomys; species Mastomys natalensis. The sequence continues at coordinate 11,409 of JAJTUV010002209.1, read as the reverse complement.
CAGAAGAACAACTACACAGGGCTGCAGGGCTCCCCTGAGGATTAGCACATATGACCTAAAGTCCTGTGTCAGAGCGCATCTAGGTGCAAATGTAAAATGTACCTACATAGGGTGACTACTTTGCTGATATTATTTTAGTGACTTATCATTTTGGTGGTTAATTTATTTCATATTTTAGTACCTTACTGAGATGTATATATACATTTATACATTCTAAAATAACTAGAAAAAACTTAAATGTATAGAAGCATAAAAGAATAACATGGCATAAAAGCTAACTGTACAGTGACTCTTATCATGATATAGAATTCAAACAAGTCAACGTCAAAACTATACTTTTTCAGTTCACTGAAATATACAGCCTTTGGGTCTCGTTAATTTTGGTTTGCAATTTGTGTGTGTGTGTGTGTTTTTGTTGTTGTGTGATGGTAGCTAGCTTCTTTTCCTCAGTGTGCTTTGTGGTTGTATCATTTGACACATATTTAACACCAGCTGTCCTGTTCAACCCAGATGTCCTGCATCTCTTGTGACTCGGATGCTTACCTGTGGCTGCTCAGAAGTAGTTTCAGAATGTGATCCATTTGTGATAGCAGCGACACTTAAAGGAGACACTTCAACTGTGACGTCCTCTAGGCCTGGGATAGATGACAGCTGAGAAATGTGAATTAGTGTGGGCATAGGAAGAGCAGTCTCAGCACACAAATAAACCTTTTGAACTGTGCATTCTTACGTAGCTCCCTTAAACCTATAAAGAGGTGTAGGTTCAGAACTTTCATCTTCTATGTCCATGTCATAAATTAAAAGTGAAAAACATTCACTATTCTCTGGAAGAGTTTTTCTCCAAAGTTTAATTTAGCTAATAACCTGTCTTTCCCTACAAAGTATTGTTCAGTGCACAGACTACAGAGGATTGACTACACGGGCTTTGGATTCTGACTGCTGAAGTGTCCTAAAGTTCTAATATGCTGGTGGGCTCCCTGGCCCACCTTCCTTAAGTCCTACTTTTGTTCCCTGTATAGGGGATGAGAACATTTTCCTAACAAAACTATTTTAAATAATTGTATTTAAAATGTCTTGCTAATGAAAAGTACTCTGTAGCACACTGTTGCCATGTGGTATGTGTGTGCATGTGTGCACGTGTACATGTGTGTTTTGTGTGCATGTGTGTGCATGTACCTGTGTGGGGGTGAGCAGGCATGTGTGTGCTCGTGAACATGCTGTGTGTTTGTGCATTGGGTCTCTCAGAGAGCTTGCAGCTCCTCGCTCACTCGCTCGGCTGCATTCCCTGGATCTTCCTTTCTCGGATCTGAATCAGGCCCTTGAGCTTGTGTAGCAGGTACTTCACCAACTGAGTCTTCTCCCTAGCCCTCTACCAATTTTAAGTTTTAATTATATGAGCTATGTCTTTACATTTTAACATATGACACAGCTTGTTTTTCTTTCTTTAAACATTTATCATTGAATATTACTAAAATATGCTTTCTTCATACACAACAAATAGATATATTGTCAGCATTTCAGACTCGAATAGTAAACATTTCAAAACAAAAAAGCTAAGCATTTGGGTTAGACTTATAAAAACTCTTCCTGCTTTTGTCCTAGTGCCATGTGACACATGTTTGTCAGCTGTTTGGCTGACTGTGGGCATCTTACTACAGCCAGGGAAATACTAAGGTTAACTTGCCACACAGAACTTGTGTCCTTGGATGGCATCATCTTAAAATCCCAACTGTTAAATAAGATTGTCATAAGAAAGGGCGTAAGAACTCCCCGATGATAGGATCTTGGGCAGCAAAAGCCATTTCGAAGTGCTGACTGATGACAGTGCTTAGCAAAGTGCCAGTGGCTCCAAAGTCACAAGTGGGTATAGTTGTGACTGACACAATGTCCCCAGAATGTTCAAGGCCAGGTGTTCTAAATTTCCATGCCAGAGAAATGTTCTAATGCAACAGACAAACTTGCTGAAGTCCAGAGAGGACAGAGAACGTATACATACCTACCTCCACTTCCTTATTCTAATGTGGGCATAACATTTTCCACTCAAATAGTCAGTAAATATTTTGATCAATTAAAAAAGTTAAATTCCCTTTTGAAAACGGCCACAGAGGATAAAAGTTAAAAAAATACCAGAGAATTAAATCCTCTACCTCATAAACAGGAAGAACATGTATAGCATTACAAATTAAACAAACTTAAAATTGAATGTGTCAGTTATTTATCAAAAATCTTTAGGCTCCATATAAAAATTATTTTTCCCAGGTAACATGAGACCTTATGTTTCCTGTTTTGTTTCTTTCATTTTTTTTTTTTTCCTTAAGAGCCAGTCTCCCTCTCTGTATGGATCAGGATGGGGTCAAGCTCATTAACTCCTGCCTGGGATTAGCACCACGGATTACTCTACCCAGCTTCTCTGTAACTTGTGATTTCAAACAGGTGTTCTTTCAATACTTTCATAACTTTCAAAATATATACAAGTGAAAAGATCAGATAGTGTCAATAAATCTTGCTCTGGAAACATTTAAGTTTTATTCCACTTATTACATTATTGTGGTACTATTACTACATTATAACCATTAACAATAATTTCGAGTTTCCATTAAATAATGTGACCCACATAACAGTTTAATTTGTAACTATGTTGTTTATATTGTACTTTTAACTGGTATAATCAAAGAAATCTCAAACTACAAGTTCATTTGAAATGACTAAGTTAATGTCTATAATGAACACAATTCATTGCTTTGCAATTATGTTTTTTTTTTAAGTACAACACTGTATCACTTCACAGATACAGGGTTAGATTAATTTCACCCCCAATACATTTTAAGTATGACTGAGAAGGATGGTGTACATACAGAAAAGCTTATCCTGTATTTAGAAATACAAACCTTTGCATCTAAAATGTTGAGAGTTGTTTCAATTTGTTGAATCCGAAGAGAAAGGTCTGCCAGTTTCTAGAAAGGATAGAGACATAAGAATAAAGTATTTGATTAAAATGGTGGAAAAGAACAATGAGGGCAGACTTGAAAATTACATGATTTAAATATTTCTCATTCACCACATTCATCAACACACATACATATTTTCACAAAGAAAAGTTAGCCTAATAATGTACAATCCATAAACACACTTATTGAATACCTTGATTGTACACAGTATCATATTTAGTCACACATTCCAAGAGGGTTGGCCAGTTTACTTTATGGCTCAGTGGTAGCATTGTTTGTTGCCTGGGATAATTTACTGAAAGTAGAACTTCGATGCTCTAAGGTCATTTTGTCCACAGTTAGGAGTAAAGTACTGACCACTGGTCACTGCTTAGGGCTTCTCCACAGGATACTTCATTGTCTTGAGACAGGATCTGTTAATGCTGCCTGTGCAGGTCTCAAACTTGGACTCAGGGAAGCATCCTACACCAGCCACACAAACTGCAGGGAGGGCAGGCTATACTACTCTACCTGAACCTGTCATCTGAAACTAAATCAAAGCTGCTTTCTTTTTATTTTATCTATTATTGCATTTTGTCTCTTTCATCTTTGTAAGCGGGGATGAAGATGCATAATATCCCATCTTTACACTTGGGATGACAAGGAAAGCCCTAGTGGATGGTGAAGCAACAACACGAGAGGACATAGCATCAGAAGAAACTGCTCTTGGGTAGAGAGAACAGTTGCTCTGATAACTTAGATCAGCAAGACTGGTAAATGGTGAGACAGAACTTCCAGATTTAACTTATATGCTCCATTTTAGCACACTAGCTCATACCTTTCTCATACCTGATGCAAGGTACACAACTACTGAACACGTTTTTTTGTTGTTAAAGTTTATTTTAAATTATGTGCACATGAGTGCAGGTACCAATGGAAGCCAGAAGAGGGTGTCAGATATCCTAGAGCTGGAGTTATGGGCAACTGTGAATCACCCTGTATGGGTACTGGAAACCAAACCTGGGACCACTGAGCTATCTCTCCAGCCTCAGAGCACTGATTTTTAACACGATTATCTAGACATCTCCCAAGATGCAATCTGGAAATTAAATGCTCACAAGCTAAGTTGTGGTTTGGGTCTCAGTTTTTGCGAAAGGGTCACACTGTGGAAGTTCAGTTTGCCTTCAAACTTTCAGTCCAGTCCAGGCTAAACTCAAATTCTTAGCACTTTCAGTACAGCCCAGGCTAGCCTCAAATTCTCAGCACTTTCAGTATAGCCCAAGCTAGCCTCCAATTCTTAGCCCTTTCAGTACAGCCCAGGCTAACCTCAAATTCTCAGCACTTTCAGTATAGCCCAGGCTAGCCTCAAATTCTTAGCAGTTTCAGTACAGCCCAGGCTAGCCTCAAATTCTCAGCACTTTCAGTACAGCCCAGGCTAGCCTCAAATTCTCAGCACTTTCAGTATAGCCCAGGCTAGCCTCAAATTCTTAGCACTTTTCGACTAGTCATCCTGGTGCTCAGATTACAGCCTCGATCCCTTGGGTAGTTTCAATGGCATCAATGCTAAGTTTAACCTTGAAATTTGTTCACAATAAGCGGTTATGTAAACATAAATACAAGTTATAAAACATGTCATTCTATCCAAATTACAGGCACATTCCTGAAAATCATGGAAATTCAATTTTTCCAAATTTAATAAGTCTTATAATTTGCTAGAGAAGAAATCTTACAACAAATTAATTCATAAAATGATAACTTCCATTTGTGAAAAATGAACATTTTGTTTGAGTAAAATGAATATAAAAAGAAAAATGTGTTCAAAATTTAAAATTTTATCCATATGTGCATATACACATTCATGTGTGTGTGAGAATGCACACAGATGTGTGCCTACGTGGAGGCCAGAGGTCAGCACTGGCATCTTCCTTAATTGATCTATTTTAGGTTTTTGGGCAGGCTATCTCCCTGTACCTGGAGCTCACCAATTCAATTAGACTGGCTGGAGAGCAAATCTGGGGACTCTTCCTGTCTCTGTCCTCCGACACAGATTATAAGTGTATCTCCCTGCTTGACTTTTATTTGGCTCTGAAAAATCAAATTCAGGACCTCCTGCTTTCAGGGCAAGCATTTTATTGATGAGCTATCACTCCAGTTCCCCAAATTGAAGTTTTAGGTTTTAACATATACCCATATAAATATACACTTTTGAACATTTAATATCATAAATGTCTGAACACTTATGTATGAGATACTGTATCTGCAACATATCATTCAAAACCCTCACACCAACTCTATGAAGTAGGGATTATTTTGCTAATTTTAAGGAGAAAAAGAAAAAAGTGAGACTTCATAAAAGGAAAATAACCCAAACCAAAACACTTCAAACCCAGAGCTGACAGAAGCTTGCTATGACAGGACGGTAAATTCAGGGGCTGGAGACTATTGTTCATTACCCAGAGTTAGTAAACAGCTGACCAGCCTCTCAGCAAGCTCTGGACCATACAGATTGGAAATCAAGAGTTTTCAGTCTTGGAACACTTACTAAGGTGGATGCCCTGCACCTGGAATTATTTTTCTAATCAGTATTAATTATTCTCATGATTAGAATATAAAACTAACTTGTCACCGAGTACTGAGCTGGGATTCACATAGGGTAGGCTGAAAATAGAAACACAGAGCTTAGCAATTAAGTGGAGAAAAGATGTCCTCTTGTTTGGAATTCTACCTCCTGACTAGACTGCCAATCACTTCAGGGCGGTAACTTCTCTTTTGCATCCTGGCTTGCTCTGGTACCACCATTCCTTCATTTGGAGCTCACTTTATTACTCTCATCTGCTACTCTCAAAGCCTCAGAAGGCAAGAGTGATTGATCCTTGCAAGACAGGAAAGACTGATATCAACATCAGTACCAGCTAGTTTATAATCTTTTATCTAAATACCCTTATAAATACAATTATCATTGTGGGGATGAGTATTTTGAGTAGGAGTCTTTTCCTTACTATGGCTACTACCACCTATGTTAAAGCTAGAAAAATCAATGTAAATGTGATTTCAAGAAAGAAAGAAAGAAAAAAAAAAAAACCCTAGCAGTTTTATACTATATTGAAGTTCTAGAAACCCCTCCAAAAAGTCTAGCTATTATTTTAAAAACTTGTGTGAGGAGTGCTGTGTTAAGAAATGATTCTCACGCTGGGCAGTGGTGGCGCACACCTTTAATCCCAGTGCTTGGGAGGCAGAAGCAGGTGGATTTCTGAGTTCAATGTCAGCCTGGTCTACAGAGTGAGTTCCAGGACAGCCAGGGCTACACGGAGAAATCCTATCTCGAAAAAAAAAAAACAAAACAAAACAACAACAACAACAACAAAAGAAATGAGTCTCACAAGTAATACAGAACAATAGAAAATCCCGGAACACTGAACATCTGAGATTTTCAAACCAGCCCCAGAGAAGGCTAATTAATACCACTGTGAATAACAGGTTGACATAAATTTGTGATTATAAAATCCTGAACATGTATAACCACGTCTCTAAAAGAGTGTTCTAAAGTAGATCTCAGTGTACTCAGTGTCCTAGAAGCCAGCAAGGGAATCAATCAAGTCTTTATTAATCCGCATATAACTCTTATGCCTCTTCATTATAAAGACGTGGCAAAAAACGAAAAAAAAGGATTTAAGAAAGACATCATTGTTTGAAAGTTAACTTCAACATGGGCCTAAAACTTGGCTATAAGAGATAAACACTATAAATTTGTTAGATGAGTATTCTCAACACCTTTGCCTGTATTTAAAGACTTTTAGAAGAAAAAGATTAGAAATGATTTGAAACCCAGTCCTGTGTGTAACAAATCTGAGTCAAGATAAAACATCCACCTGTCTTGTTTACATGGGGTTGCTGACTCTGTAACTCAAGGCTAAACAGAGTCTGCACAGATTTTACTGCAGTAAGAACTCGAGATAGCCCTGCCCACCAAGTGGTGAACTGTAGTGACAATTCTGGACCTTTGGCTTCTTTAAAAACACAGAAATATTATAAGAATATGTTTTCATTTTAGTCCCACGTGTGGAGATATGGGGCTGGTTCAGACTGTCCGAAGCAGCTGACTATGATTTGCCTCGTGCTCCAGCAGAGGCGTGGCTATGCCAGCTGCAGATGGTTTCTGCTATTGTGTGACGTTAGAATTCAGAGGGTATATAAATGCTAGCATCCAAAGAGTCAGGGGCAGGTGGTTGGTGCTCGTTCAGGAGGATTGGCTATGGTTTGTTAGTAGTTGTGCTCAAAGAAGAAACAAGAACGCAATTAGATTCGATCTCTCTCCCCTCTGTTCTTTCTCTCCTATCTAGTCATAGGGGGTGAACTGGGGTGGGAGTGGGATGGGGGAAAAGGGTGGGGTAAAGAAAAACCTACAAAGTAGCAAAGACCAGCTACAGTGGTCCCTCATACAATTGTGCTGACTGGGACAGAACAAAAATGTTTACTGAGGATTTGTGAAGGAAGAGGAGATGACCCTGAAAACTTTGTAACTTGGGTCTGACTCAACTTCTTTCCTTTCTCTGGCCTCTGATCTCAGCAGGCAAAGGAGAATTATTTACAAAGTAGCCTAGTATGCATGGAGTTTTAAGAAAGTTTAGTTCTTTTTTTTTTTGGTTTTTTGAGACAGGGTTTCTCTGTGTAGTCCTGGCTGTCCTGGAACTCACTCTGTAGACCAGGCTGGCCTTGAACTCAGAAATCCACCTGCCTCTGCCTCCAAGTGAAAGTTTCATTCTTTACAAAAAAATAGACAGAAGAGTCCTATACTCTTTTCTCTATCAGAGAATTCTAAGAAACAGAATAACAGATGAAGAAAGAGCTCAGTTTGTTTCAAATGTAATCCTAGTTGAGTATCAAAGTATTACATTTATGCCAGATTTAGATGAGATCAGGGTGGCGGTGGCTGGCTGGGTGGATCTTTCTCCCTGGAGCTCACTCCTAATTTAAAAAAGCAATAGTGGATGCTCATTTTTTTTTTTTTCTTTCTTTTAGGAAAGCGGTCATTTTGGTTTCTGTTAAGGCTTGACAAACAAGGACACCAGCCCCTGGGAACAGGGGCTACTAACAGATTAAAAAGGATTCCAGAAAGCAACGTTGATATACATATATCATATCTTCAGACGTTATCATATCCACAAAGATACTACATTTAGTAGATATGGAACAACAGAACTTCAATATAGAGAGAAAGTTTGTAGTTTCTTCACTTCAATAAGAGCTGGAATCTCAGTTTGGTTTGGTGGGCTCTATGCTTCTCTCAGCCAGTTAGAGTACATCACACAGCTAGATACAAAGCCCAGGGTCTCAAATACATGTGGAATGAACGGACAGACAACAAACCAGGTCAATCCCCCGTATCTTATTTTGTGGACATACGGACATACCAAAGAGAGATAGATGCCTGGATCTGTCCTCAAGGAAGGGCTGTGATGACTAAACATATCTAATTCGGTTAGTGAGTGTCACTTATTGTCCTCTCCCAGCTAATAGCCTACAACTGAAACAAGGATAAAATGCCAAAATATCAACTATAAATAACGAATCATGTAGTCAATTATAAAACATAAAACAGAAAGGCTGGATACCAGGAAGATGGTGGCCTACGACTTCCCAGTACCCATGTACAAGCAAAGGCACTGACTTAATCAAAGAGCCACACGCAGAGACACTTTCACAAGAGCAGTGTGTGTGATGTAATGTGTGTATGATGTGGACAGTTTCACACTAAGCTGGTGTGAAGCTCACCTCTCACCAAACCCAAGTGGCACATCATGGGGAGGAAACAACTCTACCTGGGAAAAAGGCAGGGGTGTGAGAACCACTCTCTCTGCCTCAGAATGCATCACAGGACCACCCCAGGCAAATCTAGCAATGGACAAGCTGTGGTGGGCCCAGATACCTGGTACCACTCATTAGTCAGATTTCAGAATCTGGGACTTCATGCCTGGCCCGCTGCCAAGTCAATCCTAATGGTCTAAACCTCCAGATCAACCTAAGATTCAAGACAGTTCAAAGGTCAGGCTAGTTCTCATAGACTCTGTCTCCATAACCACAAAAGGGCCATGATGCCCCAGACTCAGCCTTCAAGTTAGCCTCTGGGAATGTAGGTTTCAGGTCTGCCCTGTATTCTAACCCAAGCCAAAGCCAGGCAGACCACACAACCTAAGCTTGAGGCCTGTCCCAGCTCCAGGTTTATGCCTATGACTCTAAGTCACCAGACTTACATCCATGAACACAGTGGGGTCATTTCCTACAATCTTACTATCCAGTCTGGCTACAGAGCTTCAGGCTCTGATGGACTCAGCCCAGGACAACCTTCCCAGACCTGTGATTCAGGCCAATATATGCAGCCCCTGGATAGCTTCCAGAACTCCAAGTTCCAGCCCTGTAAACATGTGGCCTATAGTATCACCCCAGCACCCATTATCCCATACTCTAGACCAATCTTGTGGATATAGGTGCTATAGCTGCCATAGTACCAAACTACCCACATAGACTCAGAATCCATACAAAACCTAAGCAGCCCTAATGCCCTCACAAACTAAGGTCTTCAGAAGACCCCTGCAGATGCAACCATCAGGTTATACAGTGGATTGGGCCTACCTCTCAGATTCAGGCTTCCAATGCATCCCAGAGGGTTAAGGACTGGTCAGTACACAGCTGGACTTTGCAAACTCATGCTCAAGGCCAACTACAATTCCAAGTAAGTCTCTGTAGACCAGGCGTTTTAGGATGGCTTCTTAGAGACTAGACTCTAGGTCTTCCCTAGAAGATCCACATCCAAGGTCCACCTCATAAGCTTCTCAGTAAGTCCATCTCACTGGATCCAAGCTCATTTGCAGAACAAAGAATGTGAGGTTTGTTTACCAAATGCTATAAAACTTTGTGAGAGAAATCAGACACAAATAAATGCGAAGACATGCTGTGTTTATAGGTTTGTAGCATATTGCTAAAATGTACAAATGATCTAAAAATGGTTTATAGACGTAACATAATCTCTATCAAAATTTCAGTATTCTCACAAAAGTAGAAATCGTTAAATTTCATATGGGAATGCACACACGCATGCACACAACCACCGTACAGACTCAAATATCAACGGCAAATCTAAATAAAGAAGCATAGCTGGAAGCATCACATGACCAAGCAGAGATGGAGGTTATACAGGCTCACCAACAGGGACTGTTGTTCACCTAGCTGGACCTGGCTACAGCGGTGGCTGAGTGCAGCGATCCCCTGACACGGCACTGTCCCCTTGGGTAACCAGCCAGCCACCTGGGGGGGAAGGTTTACTACACTGGCCTTCGTTCTTCCTGGAAAGTTCAATGCTTTCTCCTTACTGGAATAGATACTTTGGTCATAGATTTGCTTTCCTGAAAGGGAAAAATCTCTGCCAAACTATCACTTTGGGCTCAGAAATGCCTTACCTACCATCACAGTGTTCCACACAGCATCCTTCTGACCAAGGAACTCACTTCATAGCCAAATGTGCAACTGTGGGTCCATGCTCATGGAACTAGTCTTACCACGGGTCTCTACCATCCTGAAGCAGCTGGCCTGAGAGAAGGGTGGAAGGGCCTTTGAAGACAGAGACAGCACCTGTTAGGTGGATAGTTGACTGGAGGAGGGGGGCAGGATTCTCTAGAAGGTAGTACACGCTTTGAATCAACATCTAATACTTAGCGCAGTCTCTTCCGTGTCTAGGATTCATGGGTCCAGGAATCAAGGGGGTTTAGAAATGGGAATGGTTCCAGTCACTACAGCTCCTAGTGACCCACGAGAGAAAACTTTGCTTCCTGTTCCTGTGACTGTAAGTTCTGCTAACATACACGGTTCCAACCAAATTTAAACACTGACACCCAAAGCTATACAGACCAAAACAGTTATGGTACTGATAAAAACAGGCTGTGGAACAGAAAAGGGTACCAAAATAAAGCCAAACACTTATTATAATCAGTGATTTTCACAGACATGCCAAGAACACAATTGAAAAAAAAGGGGGAGGAACAATTTCTCTGATAAGTGGTGTGGGATATACATAAGCCACAGAGTAAAAATCAGAGGCTATCACACACCATGCACAACCCAAGTCAATAAGGATAGAATGCTCACATGAAAGGTCTGAAACCATAAACCGCCAGAAAAGGAAAACACAGAAGGAAAGCTTTGGGCAGTGTAATGGACAATGACTTTTCTGGAAATGACCCCGAAAGTCCAGGTAGCAAAAGCAGAACTAGCAAATGTACTTGAAGAAAAAAGGGTCGTGCAGAATAAAAATATCAACAGAGGTGAAGACCCCTATGGCGGGGTGAGAGCCCCTATGGTGGGGTGAGAGCCCCCTAGGGCAGGGTGAGAGCCCCCCATGGCAGGGTGAGAGCCCCCTATGGCAGGGTGAGAGCCCCCCTATGGCAGGGTGGGGAGACCCCCTAGGCAGGGTGGAGACCCCCTATGGCAG